>JAHZMX010001921.1:0-26373 GCA_027743895.1 Seira musarum | reverse complement strand
GTATTAGATTATAATATTGAAATGAGTTGTTGATCATGGTCATGATATGATGACACTTTACAGCGCAGACAACATTACATAATTGATACATGGCTTATATGTTTTTAAAGCAGCTTCAGTAAGCTGCTTTTGCATCTTATTCCTTCAAATTTAATATTAACATGTAACATTTAGCAGTATTTGGGCTTACCTCTGTGATTTCGTGGTACGTGCTAAATAAGCCTTGACTCCAGGGTTAGAATCTGTAAACAAAATTTTACCGGAGATCAGTATCATTCATCATACTCATTTCACATTCAAATTACGTAGGCAATATAAGTCGCACATTTAATATCAGAAAAAGCAAGCCAGCTCAATAAAAAACTTCCAGGAAGCTCTTATATTG
Organism: Seira musarum; assembly: GCA_027743895.1. Classification (NCBI taxonomy): domain Eukaryota; kingdom Metazoa; phylum Arthropoda; class Collembola; order Entomobryomorpha; family Entomobryidae; genus Seira; species Seira musarum. Next base: position 25,988 of record JAHZMX010001921.1, on the reverse strand, counting down.
ATAGAGTGCTCATAAAAGAAATTCGATCAACTTTTATCCTGAAGTACTACTTTGCAATCGAGACCTGGGTTTTTTTTTTAAATAAATAGATAGGCATCCATTCTTTTCCATTTTAGTAATTTAGAAGGTAAAATCAAATTTGAAGTAAAAACCCTTGACTTTCTCTGTCGGTTGTATGCCGTGATTCAAGCCGATGAATCTCGACATAATGGGGGTAAAATTTGATTGACGACATATGAGCGAGCTTTTATTGTGCCACATATAACAAAATAAATTTTATTTTGATTAGAAATTCCAGTTTTCCGAATAAAATATTCCTTTTGTAATTTTGTAGAAAGGATGTAGGTATTAAATAATATGAAACCTAATACTAAATCATCTTTTTACAACGACTTAAGTATTGCCCTGAGAATGATTTTCTATTTTCTATCAACGTTTTGATTAGATGATATCTTATGAGATATAACTTTTGAAAGACAAAAATTGAGATAAAATTTTTTACTGTTTCTCCTCGTTTGCAATGAGCCAAGTCCATGAGATAAAAAATAATAATTCCTAACAACAAGGAGATATCCTCGGTTTTCAGAATGTTTCATAACACAAAAATGACACGGAGAATGGAGTCTTCTCTTAGAACTCTATCCTGATTTAGAAGGACAAAAACGTTTTTACCTTCTCCTGAGCCAACTCAGGATGCATGCTAATTCCAGGAATTATCAATGAGGACAACCCGTGTATGACAGCAAGGAAGAAATTAGGTCAGTTCCTTCGGAAGCCGATGTGGGTTTTATATTTCGGTGTCACTCGACAAGAAAATGTTCTGAAGTAATATGATAGATAATATGACATTCAATAAAAAGTTTTTAAATTCCTCCTATCTCAATTCATTTTTAGCACCTAAAAACTAGCGAGCATTATGTCCTTCAAAATGATTTTTTGAGTGAAGGTAGGTCTCAATCACGCTCGTGTCGTTTTTTATTTTTTATTCCCATTTAAAGAATTTTTGAAAATTACTTAAAAAGAAAGATGTTTTTTTGGAACGTCATTTTTTTCTAGTTCAAAGTACGATTCTTAACCAATTTGTTAGCCTAATTCACACTTTGCAAAAAATTCAAAGGTATAGACAATTGAGAAAATTCCAGTTCCAAGGTGAAACCTCCAATAAACATTAGCATTTTCCAAGAAGTCGTTATTATACACGACGAGAAATGAAAAATACGGAAAAGGCATGGCAAATTGATAAGACGCTCAAACAGCATGATTCATATACGACTGTGACAATCACGGAGGCGAGGTTCATGTTCTGCTTGCTCTAACTAAAACGTAAAAAACAAGCATGGAATCGTGCGATATGGCAGTAATGTGAGCTTAGCTGAGTGCTTTAGTTGCAATGTGTAGGTATATATGGATGGATGATGTTGATATGTCGTTGATGACGAAGTGGAAAGTGCATTGCCCTCTCGCAAAATGTAAACCACATTTTGTTTACACTTGCGTCCAATTTCTTTACTATGCAGCATTTCGCTTGGAAATTGTGGCAATAAAAAGTGCATTTTTATAATGCGTGTCTCCGTAGATGCATACTACTTAGCTTGTAGCTGTAAGCAATTAAGTTTAGGAATGTTCCCACACTAAAAATCCTTGTGTAATTTCTGCAATCAAAGGGCAGTTCAGATGGAAATGATAAAAATATTCCAAGTATGAACGATTCATAAGATACTATGTTTGTCCACGTCTATACATGATCTGACGTAATGAAAGGATCATTTGTCGTGAATTTAAGTTTCTAAAATACATGACATGTCGATAATACAGCTGAACTCGTTTGGATTTTAATATTGAAACTTACCAAAGATACCTTTAGTAAATGTATTGCGATCATAACATGAATTTTTATTATTCTCGAAGCCTTTAGTACTAATAAAATAATTTCTTTCTGGAGGAGTAAGACAGCGAGTCAAGATCAAGTCAGTTCAATTTGATTTCATAAGCTTCAGTAAAAGCATACCAAAATTTGACTGTCTATAAAAAACTGATTAAGATTGAAAACCGAAGTCTCAGTATCAGTCTAGCCATCATCTTCATCAAAGTCTTATTAAAATCGAACCTTAAACTTTTGTACCAAGTCATGGGACAATTTTATGCATCATTAATGAGCTTATTGAAAGCTGGAATAGAAAATAATAAAAGCACTGATATGTTCACCTATACACTTGCTTTGATCACGTCTTCTTCCTACGGTTTCCTACTTCGATAATGACTTGGAATTGAAAGGAAGCTTTACAGAACGAGCTAACTAATAGTTATGCTGATGAGATGAGCAAAGAAATGTCGTCTGTCACATAAAATATATCTGTCAAGTTCAACTCAGAGTTCAATGTACGATGATAAATACAGTGCATGTAGTGCATGCATTCATAAACCATTTCCAGTTCTGTCATCACGACAAAAAAATATCCACGTAAAAAGAAAACACAAATAGCTAACCACAGTTTAGCTTCTGCATGAACTCTCATCATCATCATCATCACCATCGTCAGTAGCTAAAGCAGAGTTCCAAAAAAAATGAGAGCAAACATTTATACAGTCACAAGCTACAACGGGAATTTGTATGATATGTTCACTAATCGTAATCATGGAAAAATTTTAAGCATTTAACGTGAGCTGTCACAGTAAAAATGACGTTTGCACACACACCACACACAAGCTTGAGCTTATTCATATTCATTCATGTCTTTACTAAAAAAAAGCAGACTTAATTTGAATATGCGGAACAACAGTTAAATTATTTTCGATTTGCTTACCTGTACAGATTTTAAAATCCAATCCATTCAAGTAATAAATGCACTGAATCCTTTGGCAAAGTTCATCAAGTACTTTCCACTAGTGTTTTTGTATATTTGTTTCAAAATGTAAATGTCATTTACCAACAAGATTCGGTAAACGCTTTAACGTTCAGTCGAATCATAGACACACCACTACTTACAGTTTCCGGTTTGATGAAACAGTACTGTGTTTACTTTACCTATGACAGGACACACTTCATTTATAATTATGATAATCCGCGCTTATGTGGCATATATAAAAGCTTTTGATATCAATGTCACGATGCTCTTATCACGAATATAGCACTACCTTTTACTAAGTTAAGTGTACAAATGTAATGACAGTGCACACAATAAACATAAATCCTGAGCTACCTTCTTCCTGTCTTTAAACAAACCTAATAATAATGATGGCGTTTTCACGTTAATTGAAATGGTAGAATGTTTTATTTTCTGAAAAGTTCAAGTTCATTGAATGGGGGAAATTGAATGCCTAAATTGTATTGTATTGGTACTTTTGAAATGTTCTAAATTGAGGAACAACTATGAACAAGTCTTATTGATTAAAAGAAGTTTTAACTTTAACTATGCACCGCTAATTAGGTCCATTTTTTATTATTGCTGAGCAATCTGTACTACAACTACCTTAAAAATGGTCTTTTTTTTGTATTGTGCAGCCAAAATGTCGCTGTAATCCATGATGATAATTGGATTCCAAATTCACCGGTTCTCATGCACAAATACACAATTATAATGAATAGGATTAAACTTGACTTTACACTCTTTTGACAGTTGACAAATGCTGGAAGAGTAGGCTGCTTGCACGTTGCCTGTCTAAAGTACAGTAATTTCCAGAGTGCTGATACCTCGGAAGGTACATTGGCATTTGGTTTGGATGTACACAAGTCCTTAAGCACGTTTTGGTTTGTTATGCAATAAGCCGGCGCTTAAAATCCATACACGAATGAAGATTTTCGGATATGAAAGCACAGAAAAAGACGCAGTAAAACGAGAGGCAGTGTAGTTCTTCTCTTTCTCTTACGAAGGGCTCCCCTTTCTCTCGTAGAAGGTGATGGTCAAGGGCAAAGTCTCCGATTTTTCTTTCACTTTCTCCTTCTCCACAGAACACAAGTGAGTTTCATGAAAAAAAATCTCGGCTTAATGCTGATGCTGCTGTTCTTGAGTGAGTAGCAGAAAGGTTCACATGTTGAGCACTAGCACTGCGGCAGGGCAACAAAGACCTATGCTCTCTGGTAAAACATGTTCCTTTGCTTAAAGCATTGTATGTATAAACAACAAACAACACCCACTCAAAAATGATTGTTGTAAAATCATTCAATATTTGACACAATTATTTGTTGTCTGAGTTCATTTACATCAATTTCCAGATTTATCCAGTATTTTACTTCTCTCGTCTAAAATAAGCTCACTATGAGTCTACTTATTGTTATCGAAATAAATAGATATATCGCAGATTTATAGGGATCTGGAAGTTATGTGAAGTGATAATGAAGTTTTTGCACCTTGTCACAGTCACAACAACAGCGCGCAAAAAATTCTGTAGTATTTCACCGGTAAATAGTTATAAGTAAGAGCATTTAGCACAAAAGTATACGTATATTAATATTATGCATGTATGTACGTACGTACGTAAAAATGTAGGTGAATTATGTTATCTCTCTGTTAACCCGCAATACATGTCATAAAAGAATTTGGAGTATTGTTCACCATCTCTATTCACATCCGTAATGGCAATATACAGGATTGTACTGTGATAGAAGTGCAGGTACGTGATGTACACATATCTACATCAAATGTGCATAAATGAATGAATTACTGAATTTTTCTCAGAAAGACATACACACACAAAGATGCAAGTAGTTTACAATGTCAATTTAAAAGTGAAATTTTTTTTTCTTCCGTCCGTTTGTGGATATTTGACTTTGCCTTTGCTATTATGTAGTAGCGAAAAAAAACTGTGTTGGATAGTGCGTGCGTTTTCTGTTTGTTTGGGAAATGTTCAGAGTACGTTGATCCCTCGTGTCATCGTGCATCGCATCGTCATCTTTTCAGAGCAGCTATATGGCTATAACTTTACAGATCCTGAGACCTCAGCACCACTACTACACTTGTTCCGTCTTTGCTGCAATTGCAAGTCTGTGTAGATTTGAAAAAAAAATTTTTGTCGATGAATTGGGGAGACTGAGAATATTATTATGACCAGATTGTGATCTCCTTTTCAAATTGAATTCATGTAAGATTACATATCCTTTTGAAAAAAATTATGTGATTCAATTTTGAAATCCTGTTTTGTCAAGTTCTTCAAATGTCGAGGGATAAGGTTGTAAAAATCATAAAATCACTATCCAGTTAGCACTAGGCACAATGATGATCCGTCCTGCATGCTATTCAGCACGAATAAGAGAATTCATTCTTCCAAAAAATGTAAAGCCAACGTCCGCTCGTTCACAAATAAGAACATTTACATAAGTAAATATTGTTGTGATAAAATGTTACTCCTTGGAACAGTCACCACATAAATTGGAATTTGAAATTGTCTAGCTCTGTTTTACAGCACCACTAATTAATTGATCTTGGTTACAGTTCACTAATTTAATGTCACCACAGTAACTGCACCAAAGTGAACAAAAGCGGATCACACCGACTTAATTATTTGATTGGCTCCCAGTTTCAATGCCAATTTGTAGTATTAGAGTAGAGGTGGTTTCTTTGTAATGACGAGGCATCTAGCAATCCTGTAAATGGGATTGCATTCGCATGTGAGTCGTCGAAAATGAAGATTTGAATGGTATGGAAGGAGATTTGTGAATGCCGGTCCCAATGTAATTTGCTTGATTTTTTTTTCTTCTCGCTCTTGTAAATGAATGGTTGAATCTTAGTCGTATCGATTTCTCTTTTGTGATACGATAATAGAGTAGTACTTGATATTTGTATCTTCCTGTTTATTCATAAATCGCTACTCTCTGCTCTGTCCCAATCGTATTAAGTATTTTGTAGTGAAATTTTTAAACTTGGTTCGTGTTGTCCAGGTCGAGTAGACAGAACATTTTCATTAGATTTAAATTCAACAAATCACTGTATGCTCGTGGTTCCCGTGTAGGAAGTAAACTGAGGAGGTCCAAACAGCAATGGCAAAAACGAGTGAATCCTCACAAAACTGATTCTGGTTTCGTATTTTTCGTGTTGTTGCATGAACCAAGCAAGAAGTAGTGAAAGAACGTTGCGTTTGGATTTAGCATGTGCACAACATCATGATCACTGAGTCCACTCTCCATGCTATTCCGCTTTAACCATACCACAGTTCATTGTCGTGGAGTGGCAAGGCAAGCAAAATAGCAAGCAATGTTTCCAAATGCAATTCACCAGAACAGACAAAAAAAAGACTCTGGGACGAGAGTATACCATCATCATCATCTTTGCAGAGCAAGAGCATCGTCCAATGTACAGGGAAAAGCTCCTTTAAAAATGTTCCATAAATTCAAGTCAACCTAACTAAAAAAAAGTTTTGCCAATGCCAAAGAACTCATAAGCACAACAAGCAAGCCTTGTGTTTGTGTGTGTATGATGATAAGCTCCCTTACTAGTTACAGTCCACATGGCTTTCTTTTCGACTCGAGTATACCCAGCTCAATTTTTCATGAGTGGTTTTGCATGCCTTGTCTATCACTACGGCTCATATTATATTGGAAATGATTGGCGTGGAACGGAAGGAGTAGGTATTGAAAATTGAAGTCTTGCTTAGAAAATGCAAGTTGCTTTCATATTTTTATGGTATGATTGAAGTAAGTAATGTGTGTAATATGATGCAATGGGAAGCATGAAGGAGACGATTCCAATCCAAACCAGGAAGAATCTCAATAACGGCTGCACAAACAAACGAGACTTTTTTAATGTTACCTACTTCCGTAATAAAATTTATTCTGGTAAAACTTTCGTTTCAAACGGAATCCTTTTCTTTTGTTGGAAAGAACATATATTTACAAACATATATTTATAGACGGTGGCGCCCAGGCACTATAGCGATGGTTGTTCATGATACTATGATGAGGCTCGGAGAAAGTAATATAGGAAGAAGGGACAACGACTCTTTCTTTTGAACCAGGAAAGTAAGTGGAGTGAAAAGCTTGAGGCGCTATAAGCCAAAACCGCTAAGGCTCTCCAATACCTTCCAATGCTATACACACATTCTTCTTTTAAACAATATGCTTACATTCTACGCTTGGAACTTTGCCTTTGTAAAAGGAAGTGAGGATTGGAAAGGGCAATGTACCTTGAAATTTTTTGACAATACAAACCAGCCTGGATGGAACAGCTTATGCAGCATGTGCCATACACTTGAGCTTGAGAAGAAGAAAGTAGGCTGGCTAAATAATAAGGAAGTGTTAGAAAGGGTTCTGAACCCGGGCAGATTGATAAACGCATTTTTCTTTCGTGTGCTGAAATAATTGCATGCCACCTCAAAAGGTCCTTTGCAATATTCTCGTACTTACGTTTTTATTAGTACCTTTGAAACTTATGTATAATTATGTTGGCGATTTTTTAAAGAAATTGTGGTTGTAAGCACACATCCAATTTTTAATACGATTGCTAAGCTTGCTCATGGAATGAGGCACCAGCTTGGGATAATTAAATTTTATGGCGTTTCTAAAGAGAGGATATTTCAAACATTCCAGCCTTTGACAACACATATTTGAAGCGTACCATTACAGTTATGTTTTGAGTTTGGAGTAGGGACATTGCGTAGATAAAGGAACTCTTTTCTATATCAAACGTTGCAAAAAATAGCTCATTCATACCAGCAGTATACACTTTTGTGTATATGTAGTAGCAGACGAGAGGTCGTTGAACTCGGAGTCGTTGTGGGAGGCATATTAATATACTGCTTGCTTACTTTACCATTAGCAAAAAATGCTCCACTATTGCACCGACCGATCTCCTCTTCATCGCAACGCAATACTGACTGATTCACATTCTCTTGTAGGAAGTCTGAAATAGCGATATCACACCAGCACGTCTATCTAACTCGAGCTGAGTAAAGCAGTTAGGAGGGACGACCAGTAGTCATTCTCGAATGCAGCCACTTTCTATACGTCCATCCTATTCAAATGCGATTTTTCAGTACTACCACAACAGAGTATACACTTCGGGATCATGTCTGCTATTTTCAAAATAGGTTGCTTTCATTCCATGGAAACTTCCCGTAGAAATTTTTTAGAAAAGTATAACTTTCCTTTTGGTGCTTTCTTTTGATGGTAAATCCTTTTGAGCTGAGTGTTTCATGCTGATTATTTCTCAGAAATTTTCTTACTTACAAAGTAAATGGGTAAACCCAAGCTTATGGAAAGCTCCTTGAGGGTTTTAACCAAATGAAAAACAGGAAACCTTTGAAGTAATAATCTTAATGGTATTTGCTCTGAAGATAACAAAAGGAAAGAGAAATTAGACGCTTTTACCTGTTCCTCGAAATTCTACATGTGGGGCAATAGTGCCTCTGGTATTATGTTTCATGGCAATCGTACTTATGCATTATTTTAAGCTCTTAAACCAGAATGTCATGGAATCTTGTTTCATTTCATTTTTTTTAAAGAATTCCTCTATGTAAGTAGATGTGAGTCTCATTATTCCTAGCACTATTTGAACTATCGAATATATATGGTTGTCTTTGACACCGACTACATTGATTCAGTCTTCTTCAGTTAAAAAAAACCTCTCTAATTTGTCATTTTGAAATATAGTAGTATTTAGGTATACACTTTCCAAATAATATAACGGTGCAATACATAAATATAATACGCTGTGAAATGACTGGTTGCATATGCTATTATTGTTGGAAACGTTATTATTAAATTTTGAAAATTTGAAAATCTAAATTTGTGCCATCATTTTTCGTTTAAAGCTTTAATTATTATCCCATTTTAACCTGCATTGTCGCATTTCAGATAAAAAATTTCCAAGGACTCGAGCTACCCTTGACTTTGGCATGATCCATAGTGAAGGAAACTGGTGAAGGTTGTCAACACGGCAAAGTTTGATATGATGTTCATGCTCGCATACGCACTCACGCAGTCTCACGCATACAAAAAGCTAAGGCTATATACATGCCTGATGCTTAACAAAATACACTAATACCTATCGATAATCAGCACCTACACCACATTATGTTTAAGGTAAAATCATTGCTTTCAAATTGGAAATTTGTAATCTGTGGCTCCAACCAATTCAATTGGTTGGCAGTTCGGCACAGAGCCTAATTATTACAATATGAATACCAAGAAAAAGTTTAAGTATTTTGATTGTTCATTGATAAAGCGTTTTGACCCCATTTACCATTCATTTCTATTTCATGAACTCTTAGCGATGTGAATACAATAAATGCTCTGGCTTAGTACATATTTCCTGATGTTTTCACTCGTATATTGTTTTCGCTTAAGCATCGAAAAAATTCAATGGAACTTTAAAAATCTGTGGAGAATAGTTTTGAAATTACTTACGTACATTTAAGCCATGCTTTACATGGGCCCGACGTAGTTTTAAAACTTGCTTACCTAAACATACCCCGTTTTATAGGATTTTCATAATGAAAAGCACAGACAGCATTTACCTACACTTGTTATCAGTGATAGCATGTTTTCTAATGAAAATGATTAAAGCGCAAAGCACATTATCATTTTGTGATAGTGATGAGCTATTTATAATTAACGAAGGTGACTGCGCTGGAGGAATAAATTTCGGGGCGAAAAAACCAGATTGTGTTTGCATGACTGGCGTGTAAGAAAAACTATAAAAGACGAATTGATCGTGAAATAAATAACTTTTTAAAATTTTATTGGGTTAATCAAACAGTTATAGGTCCTGGGCTGAAGGATGTGAACTTTATGATGGCTTTATACACGAGTTTTGTACTCAGGTAAAAGGTGATGACCTAAATCTTGTTGGCATAAAACTGATTCCCGGTATCGCTGACGTGTACAAAGACACTGCAGCAGTATTTGGCGATGAATCCACTGATAATCAAAACTGGTCTGCGTATCTTATGGGAATGGAAGGGATCACTAAATCGGATTCGTTCTATACTTTAAATGGATTTCCTGTAATGTTGTCGAATGGCTCGGAAAGGTTTATTTGCGTCGAGCCTCAAAGACGCAAAAATCAACAAGTCTGCAGATTCTTTTCATATGAAAACAAGGGGGTCTGGACAACGGAAAATGGAAGAATAAAAATTAAAGTGATGAAATCCTGCGATCCCAGAGATGTTCCAGAACTGAAGGAATACGTCTTGGCAGAAATAAAAGCTCACAAGTGTTACGACATCATGGATAAAAACGTTTGTGAGTGGAATCTTGAAGTAAAAGCGAAATGTGAATATTTAGTAAACCCTTATTTTTATTTATATGTAGCTGAATGCCAGTTACAATGTGAAAGTGGACGAAGAAAGTCGCTTCCTGGAAATGCTGGACCTCGAGAAAAGAAATCACTGGGAGCATCAATCGGTGATGGTAAAGTTAAAACATAAAGTCAATTTTGGAACATTTTGTTAAAATTAGTTTTACTCGCAATAAATTAAGCAGAGGACGAGGAATCAATGGCGGTGGGCTCAAATGAAATAATAACAGGTGGAATACGTCTTGGCAGAAATAAAAGCTCACAAGTGTTACGACATCATGGATAAAAACGTTTGTGAGTGAAGTCTTGAAATAAAAGCGAAATGTAGATATTCAGTAAACCCTTCTTTATATTTATATGCAGCGGAATGCCAATTACAATGCGAAAGTGGACGAAGAAAGTCGCTTCCTGGAAACGCAGGACCACGAGAAAAGAAATCACTGGGAGCATCAGTTGGTGATGGTAAAGTTAAAACATAAAGTCAATTTTGGAACATTTTGTTAAAATTAGTTTTACTTGCAATAAATTAAGCAGAGGACGAGGAATCAATGGCGGTGGGCTCAAATGAAATAATAACCGGTGCTCCAAGTAATGCCAATTTTTTCCTCCACCGTAAATTGAACAAGTACGTAAGGATGCGACAAGTTGGTATGTTGCAACGTCCTGATCTGTCGCAAGCTGCCCCAAACCGAACATTTACGCTTCTTGACATAGCAACTCGCGTCGTTCGTAACAAATGTCCTAAGACCTTTGTTTCCGACATTTTCTTGGAGCAAGCGCTGGAGCTTTTTGTTGTATTACATAAGGGCCAGGACTTTCGCTACTATTGAAGATGTTGAATTGAGAGATTTCAAGTGGATTGAAGAGATCTTATTAACATGTCGAATAGACACGACATCATTTCATTTTGATCTGGAAGGAGAAAAATCTCTTCCGGGATGCGAGCAAGATGGACTGGTGAGCATCAATCTGAATTGAACTTGTCAATCTTAATGTAAAGATGAGAAAAAGTAATTTGTGCGTAGATCGAAAGTGCATGTTCTACTGTCGACGGTGAAATGCGCTACTGCCATGATATAAAGGGTGGATTGCACCATCAATCTGGAAAGTATCATTACGTCATTGACGCTATTTGGAATATCATTGATATGACTCATGTACTTTGCTACCCGAGCTTTGTGAAATCCTTCAGAATGTTTCATATATGGGAACAAGCTAGTGAAAAACTTTTCACTAGGGATATAAGAAACCTATGGTAAATCTATATTCATTTAAAAAGGTATTTCTTGTAAGCTTCATTTAGGCAGATCCTCTCTATTTGACGCGCGACTTTGTTTCAGGCACAAACCTGAAGTAGATCTAAGAATATATGATTCACTCCTCTCAAACAAGGCTATGACAGACATGATCAATTTGGAACGTTGCGTTGAAGCTGCATATTCATTTTATTCACTTCCAAGGCTTGTTCGCCCTCCCAGATCAAAAACTCAGTTTAGAAGGTACCAGTCCTTAAATTGATTGTTACATTCCAAAAACTTAATTTGGTTATGTAATTCAAATAATGATGTTTTTGATAGAAAACGTGCGGCCGAGGATGTTCCACAAAGCCTATCAAAATCAGTGGACGTTATTTGTGTAAAAAATGAAGATGAGTTCGTTGACGGATGTTAAGTACGTTTCGAAATATTTTAAGTCTAAAAAAACAATTTGAGTTTTTCTAAGGAGCTTTACAACTAAAAAGTTCTTACCTACTTTGACAATAAGGATGACAGGTCTTTTTACAACTCTGACTCGTAAATGACATAATAACATTGACTTTAAACCTACCTAAGTTGTATGAATTTCCCGCGGATGTATGATCATGTCAAGTACTAATATATATTAGAAAACTAATAGTTTTAATTATGCGCTTCGAGTAAGGTTCACTGTACAATTCTTCATATATTTATCCTTCAGACGTTATTTCATTAAATATTTATATTTACTAATGCATAAAGTTAAAAGTACGGGTGAAATTGATTGTTCTGTAACCAAATGATGGTAAAAATATTTTGATTTTAAGAATCTGTGGAGAGTGTGAATCTTCTGAATAAATGTGAAAAAATTGTCGTGAGTTGAAGTGTGACTGAAGCTTGTTTCGAGCGTTAAATAGTTTTACTATTAATTACACAGTTTTAGCTACCTAGAATGTTTAGTTAAAGTTTTGTAATAAAACATTGGCTTTCGAAATCTCAAAACCTAAGAAGCAATCTGATCAAATCATGTCACCCTAAGAGCAGCAAATAACAGTAAAATATGTTGAATGAAATTAAAAAACTACCAGAATCCGTATTTTTCGAATGAAGAGAAATTTATTGCTACTATTTAAGCCGTTACATTTGTTACATAGACCTTAATACATTAGTACGATTAATGGACCAACCACAACAACTCGTCCTTGTTTTTTTTTCATTTTTTCATTCAATTATATTTAAGGAACGTTAAATTGTTTTTCACGTAATTATCATAACGCTTTGCACAGCGGTTACAACGTAATTCTATCGAATGTTCACATCAAAAATACAGTGAAGCAATTTTTCATTAAAACTTTCGGATAGGCGGGTTTCAATATTTTTTATTTTCGGTTTCGTTTTGTTATAACCACTACGATTGGTTAGTTGACAAGTTGTTTTCATTTTTTTCGAATTTGCGATAGATTTTGTAGTTACACACACGCACACGAAATTGCGATTGCGGTTTTCAAGCACCCAGATTAACTTTAATTGTACGCACACAAGAGTTTGAATATCGCTGTTTCTCTACAACACGAAACTTTTTTTTTGTGATTCTAATAGGTTTCAAGTTCCAACTTAAATGATCCTAAGTAATTAATTAGTAATAACATGACAATAAATTTTTAACTGGTAACATTTTAAAATTTAAAGTTCCCAAAGTACGCTAATGACTAATTTCAGTGGGATACATCTTTCACCTTGGTAAAAGCTTAACGGAAGAATACTTTTGTAAATTATTGAAGTAACTAACATTTTTTGCTTCCTAAAAATATTTGAGATATCATCATTACCTGTAAATTATCAAGGTACTTATCTATGACATACTTTACAACTTAAATCCTAGGAAACTGTTCATTTTAACAATGCGGTTTCAAAATTTTTGCGCACTTTTGTTTTTATACTAACAGGATTATATAACGGTATCGTTTCACATAAGTTTAATCTTAAGTATAAATGAATTTTGATCGATAGCTGGACAAAGTAGATGAACCCTTCATTCGGCTTAATACATAAGTACCAAATAAAATCGAGTCGTGCCAGGCAGTCGCAGTAGTAGTAGTAGTAGATGGAACATGTTTTATATCTTACTTTTTATCACACAACCGTCTTACATATTTTTTAAGAAAAAAAACTGATGCTAACTAAAATTATCAGTACATTTTAAAATCAATTAGAATGTGTCGATGTAAAATTCAAATGAAAATCTAAAGAATTTTAAACAATCTTTAATTTTTTATAGTAACCTACCATCGTGTAGGTTTTAGTTTGAACCCATTTCATAAATGCGATAGGCTCAACGGTTTATAGAACTCAGCAGATTAAGATTTGACATGAAACAATAATCCGTAATAAAGTACGATATATTTTTTAAAATCTATGTTGTATTAAAAAATTGCGCTGTTTTAATTCATTAACGATTTTCGTTGGATTCCAGAAAGTTCTAAATTGTTGATTAGAAAGACCATATAATTAAAATATTTTGGAATGGTTATTATTCACTATTTTTTGTGATTAGTTTAAGCTGATCAAGATCACTATCCGTTTAGGCTATGAATGACAACTCGTTTTTTCAATGACTACCGCAAAAAACTGCCACCATCCTATCATATCATATCCTAACTTAATATTTGCAAGACACATAGTTTAGTCCGCTTTTCACAATGAATATGACGGATCTTCATTTTCGACCGATATTGAGTACCCAGTAGTGCCAACTTTTTGAAAAATTCTTCACATTCCTAAAGTTATAAACAATGACATAGATTGAAGAGAGTACTGATTGAGTTGAGTACTACAGACTAACATGAAAAAAGTTATGTTCAGCGAAAAATATCGTTTTTGTTACAAAAAATGATACGTATATGATTTCACTCACGTCCATTTTCCTTAACTGACTATAATAATTGGATTGCATAGACAATAGAGCACACACGGAACAGTTCTTCTTACACCTTCTCCTATTATCCACACGATTTGCTTGTGTTCATCTTAACATTTAAAACTTAGACTGTGAATTAATAATGAGATATAGCGGTAAGTGTAACGGCTTTGTTTCGAATCAGTTTCCCCTAGGATTAATGTTGCTTTCCACACCTGCGCTTAATTTATCAGAAGATTTTCTGTCCTTTTTTTCACAAACTCGCCAGCAGTCAAGTCAAAAGTCACTTTGCGACATGCGATACGGAACGATTCCTATTCGAATATATCTATCAGTTCATCTCAACACGATTCATATTTAAATCACATGGACGAAGCATACAAATATCGTGTAGTATTATATTTATGCATAATAATCTTGTTGGAACTATGAAAAACTAGATGGTTATCTCTCTAATTATTTTGATTTTTGAAATGATTGGTTTCAAAATAAGGAACATGTTTAAAGCTAAAAAAATGCGAAACGTAAAAAAAATCAAACACAAAAATATTTGATAAAGTCACCGGGTTTCACCCGAATAAGTATTGCCATTCCGCAGTCGTGAGGACTGGAGGACACCGTTGTCCAGAATAGGAGTCCACATGTTTTGCAAAGATTGAGCTCCTCTGCATACTCCTCCTTGTTGAGACCATACTTTCTCTTTAGTTTCTTGTAAACATATTTCCATTGCGGGTTCCCATCAGGGATTAATTGCGATTCTGATGATGAGTTCTCAAAGCCGTTGTTCATGATGTTATTGTTATTAACATTTTCGTTACTATTATTGTTGTTGACTCGATTATTATGATTGTTCACTGTGTGCATTAGTTGCTGCAAAAGTTGTTCTCTTTGACTCCCAGTGAAATGGTAGTTGCACAACTGTCTCCAAACTCGATTCTCATTGGCAATATCTTTGAAGAGTAAATGCGAGCTTGAGACTGAATCAATGTCTTTGTCGCTACTCAGCTTGAGCAGGATTTGTCGAATGACTTCTTCCGGGAATTGAAGGATTGGAGGGCCCTGCAAAAAACAGAAAAAATGGATTTAAGTATAATACTGAATTTTGTAAGCTTATCTGAACAAATTATAACTATGTGCTTTCATGTATATTAACCTTATTGTTATCAAAATCGTCGTCGGAAGTTTTGTTCAATATCTTTTGAATATTATTCCTGTGCTCTTCCCACAACTTAGTTGATCCAAGCTGCCCTCCCCACACAGGTTGATTGACTATGGTTTCCCTATGTAATTTTAAAACATTACAACATTTTTTAATTCATCATCTTCGGATTATATTCAAACCATTTTGCCGTACTAATTTTGATTTTTTTCAAACCTCATGATCTCCAAAATACTTCTCATTTCTCCCTTCCATCCATTTTCTTGCGAATAAGCTGCCATTTCTTCGATTAGCCTTATGAGGATTCTCTGAACGTTCCCTGATAAGTAATTCATGTTGAATAGCAGCAATTGGATCATTCGACAAGTATAGTTAAAGCGACGAACGTTGTGGCAAGCTGAATAGAAGTCGAGCTGAAGGAGGGCTTCGGACAAATTGTTTTGTCTTCGAATCTACGTCAAATCAAAATTAAACAAAATTAGGTCTTGACGGGAAGGTGGAAAACCTTAACGAACAGACAATTTTTGATCGAAAAAATTGTAATTAAATGAATTGCAGTGTTGTGTAACCATAATCATGCCATCATCATATTTGTGGCGCATATTTGTGAAAGAACATGTTCTAATGAATTTTAAAAGGGTAGCGCATATGAATTTTTTCAAGTTGTCTCATTAATTCAGTTTCCTAACAACGCAACCATCCATTTCAAAATTCGAATCTCACAGGCCTTCTTTTTCATATGTTCATTTTATTGCCATTGTTCTTTGAATAATTTTTTGGCAGAAATAATGAGCACACAATACGTATCAGATTCCTGAATTGCATAAGCCATATATGTGCGCAAAATAGAAAAAAAATATGTGCGACATTATTAGGTATGAAATGCACTCTTGCACTTTTCAAGAGCAGGATATAATAAATGCTCTTTGTTGTTATCTCCCCTGAAAATGCCGTTATCTTCTGATGGCATGTTTTGTTCTGTCGGCGGACATAACCAGTTTTACGCTGAAGCATTGCTCTTCTGACTTCTGACTCATAATCAGAGATATGGAAGATATAGAGTCATAGTCACTGCAAAAAGCAGTAGAGCCAGGTGTAAGTAACGTAAAAACTCACCTCTTTGCTCGTTCTTGTTGTTACATTGTAACGAGGCTGGCATGACTCATCTGAAAGAAACAATAAAAGAGTAGAAAAATCACTAGTTTTAGTAAACAAACAAAATATAACGGGAAAGTACGCATTTGCTTCTTATCACCAACATCAAAAGCTTTGACCACCAAACATGACGTTAGGTTGACGTTCAGTATGGTTTTAAACACGGTCCATGGCCTTAATTAAGGTTAAGTAAATATTGCGCAAAGTATCATTCACCTCAACAACCAAATTTTCCAAAAATACTCAAATGCCCATCCATCCCGTAAATTGTTTATCAACAAAAATATGATAATGCACCTCAACAAATTTATAATGACTATCCCACGAACGAATAATTAATCATGCTTTATGACGCACGGTGATTAATTGTTCTAGAATAAGATTAAACATGTCGCGCAATAAACCGACGATCATCGAGCGTGGTTTCAGAATTCAACTGAGAAAACTAAATTTTTTACTTGTTTGCATTTTAAGCCTTTAATCATCTCAAGGCAGTATCATTTTCCTTTGTTTGTAAAATAACGACATGTATTCCTTCACGCTCGTTAGAAGTCCCTAATTTTTATCGAAGATAATTGCGAGGGAAACAACTAATTTCCACAACGACAACGATAAGACATGCTTATTTGAGCGTGAAAAAAATATTCGTAGTTTGCGAATATGTGTCAGTGGTCTTTCAATCTATTTTTGAGATCCTAATTTAATTCAACACAGAGATACCTAAGTTTTAATTCAATGAATTTCTGTAAAAAAAATCATAAAAATGTCTAATGAAATGGATGAATACTGTAGCTACTGGTAAGGAAATTACGAATGCTAGTTTTTAAGATTCAACATTAATTGCAAGCAAGTGATAAAGCTGCATACATAAATGTACGTATGAATTTTACAACCTAATAAAACCAAAATCGCGTTTATAAGATTTTGTATTTTATTGTCTTGACTTGTCTGAGTTTATAGCTTTTCTCCAGTAACCCATTCTGGAAGTGTAACATTCAATTTACAAACATTGACTTTAATCAAATGGTCGAAAATATTTAATTATCAATTGTCACTTGTTAATGCTAAATGGTAGAACAAACATTCACATTAAATGTATATAATACTCACGTCAGAGCAAGACACAAAGCTTCATTACGCGAACCAACATATTAATTCATTCACTTTGTAATTTGAGATTTTTTTCATTTCAGCATTAGCTAATGCAGGTCTGCTTTTAGTTTTAGATTCTGAATTCTGATGCTGCACAGTAAGCCAAGTCAAAGCATCATTTGTTAATTATGAATGAATGAAAACTAGTATGAAGTGTGCAGATAACTTTGATAGTAGAATCACATGCGTACTACATCGTAAAATCATTTTGAGTAAATATTTTATTCTTACCTTTGCCATCAACTCCTTTGAATTCTTCAGAGCTGGAAATTATTTTTAAAAAATTATGTTGATTTTCACCGTTACCAAAACCATTTTCTTTTCTTAAGCG
Source organism: Seira musarum (assembly GCA_027743895.1). Lineage (NCBI taxonomy): Eukaryota > Metazoa > Arthropoda > Collembola > Entomobryomorpha > Entomobryidae > Seira > Seira musarum. The sequence goes on along the minus strand of JAHZMX010001921.1, from coordinate 7,810 downwards.
ATCATGCATAATTTATTTAGCTTACTTTAGGTAACTGATGACTTTAGCTCGTTCCCATCCGGGTCCGATTTTGACCCAGTGCTCCCCAGGAGACCTCCAGTCTTTCGAAATAAAAGGCATCTTGATGCTCTTGGTGAAACTGAAGTTTATAGCTGTGTAGCTATTTCTTACTAATAAATTAATTGGACATTACAATTCCTTTCAACTACAACTCCAACACTTTTTGATCTTTAACTCATCACAATTTTTTTAAATTTCACGTAGGCATTCAAAGAAATAAAACTTTTAATTAAAAAATATGTGTGCACTGTGGACGATGGTAAAAAATATCACAAGGAAGTGGGTAACAAACTTTGACTTAAAAATATAACCTTTGATCTATTTAACTTTTAGCCTGCGACAAGATTATCTTTCTAATTTTTTCCTATTCTGGCCTGGGTGAATGGATAATATGAAAAAATCGCAGTAGCTAAGTAATTACAAGAGAAAGATCTGTTTAGACAAAGAAACGTAGTTTGAAGCTTCTCAGCTAACTCTGATGATCATTATGTCTCTTTTCTTACTAATAAATTAATTGGACATTACAATTCCTTTCAACTACAACTCCAACACTTTTTGATCTTTAACTCATCACAATTTTTTTAAATTTCAAGTAGGCATTCAAAGAAATAAAACTTTTATTTTAAAAACTATGTGTGCACTGTGGACGATGGTAAAAAATATCACAAGGAAGTGGGTAACAAACTTTGGCTTAAAAATATAACCTTTGATCTATTTAACTTTTAGCCTGCGACAAGATTATCTTTCTATTTTTTTCCTATTCTGGTCTGGATGAATGGATAATATGAAAAAATCGCAGTAGCTAAGTAATTACAAGAGAAAGATCTGTTTAGACAAAGAAACGTAGTTTGAAGCTGCTCAGCTAACTCTGATGATCATTATGTCTCTGCTGGAAATAAAAATCTGTTGATGCGATGACGAGAGAATGGGAACACGCTGGATTGTAATTGCACGTTCCATCAACAAACGTTAAGAGAAAAGGATTAATTAAGCACATGTGTAGCAAAGAAAACCAATAAGGTTGACTCTTGTTCTCTTATGCAATCCAGAGCACCATTATAACATAACACATAACAGAACAACTGCTGCACAACTATGAGAATGTGAATTCTTTGTACATTTTATTTTTATTTTTTCGCAAATGACAATAATGTAATTAACGCGAGACGAGACAAAGTGCAGAAACTACGTAGTTTAAACGGTTCTAAAGCAAAGAATAAAATTGTATCCTGTATAATATTAGGTAGTATAATATAGTACCAACCAGGCAGCTCTTCTGGTGCAGTCGTTTTTTTTAAAGAATATGTATTATGCAAATCAGAAGCGTTGAATGTTATTCTGAATGATCAAAATATTCATTATTATTGCGATGCGATGGCGATAAAAAAGACTGAGAAACTATGGACTTTTGTTAAAGCTTTTCGAGATTAATGTGATCTGGTTGTGTTGTTCCATTCTTCAATAATAATATGAGTGATGTGATGTGATGTGAACAAGCATCACCATCATTTCACATTTTACTTTACAGCATACATACACGTGTGTGTAAGATCGAAACAAAAAAGTAACGATAAAAGGATCTGTTCTTTCTTTCTTTGTGTGCTTCTTCCCAGCTCACATAGAAACCTCTTATGTTTTGTTATTGTTTACTTATTATGAAATGTTACTAGAATATATATACTACAACAGCCAAAGCCAGTCTTGCCAAGTTGCCAACCACACGGGTCAAGTCCTTGAAGCCAGAGATATATGCATTATTAGATCAGCTGTATGCTATATTCTATTTAAACTATAAAAAATGCCATGGATGTTCTTCAGCAAAACGGATCTGGCTTGGCAAATTATCTATCTGCCTAACTCATTTTCTACTATGTTACACGAAGGAACATTATATTATATTATGCTCTTTACATGAATTTATACATAGGAATTTCTTCATGGTGACATGCTATAGCTGCCCAGTTTCCCAAGACGTTATAAAAAAAGATCGTTTTAGCTTTTTAGTCTTTAACTTTGCTTTTTTTATATGGGAGCACAGGTATTTGAGTCCGTATTCAACTTGTATAAAATGTATTTTTTTGTAGACCTCCAAGTCTATTGCAACATCACAAATGAAGTAAAAAACTGTATAATATGTTAGGGCTCATATTGTCTCCTTGTACTTCGTCCTGTTTCATGTTTCATTCTGCAAATGGTAGTGAGTGATACTTATTGCTGCTGCTGCTAGGCCAGACTCGAACTCGACTGCTGTTGATGATGATTATGATGATTGCCTTTCTGCGCTGCGCTGAATTCTGTGCAAAAAACGGTTGTGAAGTAGAGTCAGAACCATGTAGTTAACTTTGTCGATGTCGATGCTTTGCGACCAACCATGTGAATCGAAGCCATCATGTACCCTTACCTAACCAACAATGTAAAATATGAGTGTGATGGTGGCAATTATGTCACAAAGGCTGGCTAGATTCACGTTTAACATTTGCAGCGTCTGTCTGCACTACTGTCAGAATTCAATTCTATTACATTTGTCGATAAAGTTTTATGGTGTTAGAATAACATGCTTGAAATCAATTATTAAAGCTTTAATGAAGGAGGAGGAAACTTACTGTAGTAAAAATATTGATGACTATTTTAAAGAACAACATTGGAATGATAAGTCTGACTCTCTCAGAAATTTAATTACCAGGTTTATATGAACTGTTTGCGAGCTCTTTGGAGTTTAGAGAGTGACAAAAACATTTTTTTTATCATATCATGTCCAGAATATTCTTCTATTTATAGCAGATTGTTGGTTAAATGATTATTTATTCATTTATGGTGAAAAATCAATACAATCATTTTATTTGGTCGATTTTAAAGCAAACTGGAAAATTATTTAATTATTATAGTCGGTTTTGAAGTTTTCGTGTTGCGAAAAATCATCCAAGAAATGTATAATTGTTTCATGCTAGTACAGGTGTCACAATGCCCCACAGGGTCCGTTATATACTCCCATGTCTCCTTTTCATACTTTGTGTTGCGTTGGGAATTTACTTGAGCCTATTAAGCAATACATTCCATTAACCTACCCCTTCACCCTCAGAGAAAAATGTGTTTGAAATAGAAGCTTGAATTTATCATATAACGTCGCATACCTGTACTTTAAAATGCACAAAAACTATAACGTTTGCACAAGTTTTGGACTATGTACCTATCCGCACTTGATTGATTATGTTGATCAATGCTGGATAATTTAAACTAGCCCTTTTCAATTTAAATTTACATTAAATTTCCAATTTTGCAACCTATATAACACTTGCATGGTTTTGAGTTTTCGAAAATAAATTTTTGGCAATGTAGAAAGTTGATTTTGTATTATTCTGTGAGGATTTAATGCATCACTTTTTTCTGTTATATTTTCTTTCTATATGACTACCTATGTAATACAAAAGCATTGAATTTATCAGCATTTTGGTTTAAGGCAGAGAAATAACTAAATTAATGACATCTCATATGAAACGGGAAAATATTATTGAACTGTTTTTTTTATCATAAAAACAGTAACACTGCAGGTGCTACGTGAGACCGTATGACCTCCTAGGAATGGGGCATTCATTTGTTGCATGCATTATGATAAGTAAATACATACGTGGGCTCAAACATGAACACGCTCTCAATATTTGACTGGATTATTATTAAAAGGCGGTTATCGTTGTCATCCTTTTCGTTTGCGTACCTGCAAAATGCTCCGTAAAATAAACGAGGGAACAAGGGTATAGGCATTGGGTGAGGAATATGAGAGTGAAAAAGGACTATGGAAACAACTACAGAATCATGCCGCGTGACGATGCACGGAGACGAGGATTACAGGTAAAAATAAAAAGTAAGTACCTGTCGCCCACTTTTCCAAGGGATCAGAAAAAGGGCCTTTTTGATGGAATTACAAAAAAGCTGTAAAAGGGGAAAACGTAGAATAAGAATGTTCATGATTTTGGGAAACAATACACGATACCTCACTCAAAGTTTTGCTCGAGTACTTTAATGCTAATGCTGAGGATCTAAAAATACATGACCGGGGGAAATGAACTTTCAGCTATGAAACTTTGTATTCGCCTTTGACCGGTTTTTCTACAAAACTAAAACGGAAAAAAAGTTTTTTTATGGGTTAACGGCTCTGTAGGCACGGAATAAATGAGCAGAACATTTTCAGTTTTAAACTTTCAGACGTGATTTGATAGTTTGGAAGGAAGCACACGGTTGCTCGTCTCCACATTCAAGATGTCTTGTTTAACGAACATTTTTGTGTACATTTTCGCTCTCATTTACAGGGTTTTGAAATGGTTGGAGTATTCAACCTACTATTGTTTCAGTTATCCCGTTGAGCGCCGGGTCCAAAATGCGCTGGAAAGAATGGGAATATTCTTCCATTTCACTGAAACAAACACTACTTCGGATGAGAAAAAGGTTAGGGCCAAATCCTTGTACAAGGATTTCATCCATGTGACCGTCCACAATAAGAAAAAACTTTTCTGTAACGTTGCTACGACTTTGACTCTGGGGTTGGGGGAAGGTTACATGGACGGTTATTGGGAATGCGACACAAAGGTAACAAATGAATCTTTTTTTTAAATCTTAATTGGAATGGATTGGAGGTTTTTTCATTAATCTTTATTTTCTCCTTGTGACTGAAAGGATCTGCCAGAGATCACTCGTAGAACCTTCAGATCTAGAACACACTTGGTGTTTTACAACTTTTGGAACCGGTTTCTCTACTACATGTACTTTCAGATTTGCAACATGCAAACGGAAAGCAGGTAAGACTGAATGCGTTTTAGAATTCCAAAATGGAAAAGAAAAGTTATTCGTTTGTTCTATTCTTGTATAACGTACTACGTAATAATAAAGGTGATAAAATAAAATAATGAAATTAAATTGAATGAAATTATTCATAGGGCCTGGATTGTTGGACGGGAACATTATGATATCGGTATAATCAGATAGGAATAAACTATATTACATATAATAGTTCTGACAAAATATACAAATTATTGAATTACTATAATTCATTTTAAACAGGAAATGAGTTGTTTGAATCTTTCTTGGATGAGCATATGAACTATACAAATGGGTACTGGAAAGAGGCGACCAACCTTGAAGAAGCACAGATCCATAAGATGGAGCTGATTGCCAAGAAGCTTGATCTGAAACCTGGAATGCGAGTTTTAGACATCGGTTGCGGTATGTGATAAAGAATAAAATCTCAAGTCTCATGAAATGAAAGTACTAAAGCTCATTCCTCAGATATTTCCTCTACTATGCTTGCAGGCTGGGGTGGATTGTGTAAATTTTTGAGTCAGAACTACGGTGTTGAATGCGTTGGAATCACAATCTCTAACGAAGGTGCAAAATACGCTAGGGAATTCTGCAATGGCCTGCCCGTTGAGATTAAACTGCAAGATTACCGTTCATTGGAAGGACAGTTTGATCGTATTGTTTCCGTCGGAATGTTTGAACACGTTGGAAATCACAACTATCGCACGTACTTTAAGGTATACAGACTTTCTTTTTATCAGATATTTTCAACCCATAAACACCATTTAAATATATGTAACTTTAACGTATCGAATTTTTGGTGGATATAGACTGTTCACCGTTGCCTGAAGGATGACGGAATTTTTTTGCTGCATTGTATCGGAAGAAGTCATCTCATCACCCCTCGTGTCGATCTCTTTGCTCATAAATACATTTTCCCCAATGGAAGTCTGCCACATCACACCGACATTGCAAATGAAATCACAGGCTTGTTTGTTCTCGAGGACTGGCACAACTTTGGAATGGACTATACAAAGACGTTGAACGCGTGGTGGGAAAAGTTTGAGAAAAACTGGCCCACCATTTCAGCCAAGTATGATGAACGTTTCTACAGAATGTTTAAGTTTTACCTTTGCATGTCGGCCGGTCTTTTCTCCTCCCGGGCTCTACAGTTATTCCAAGTGGTTCTATCAAAGGATGGATTGGATTATTACAGAGCACCTCGTTGATGATCCGTGTTTGCTTTGTCAGCTTCTCAATGCAAGTGTTTCCTTGGAGAAAGCTATATAATGATCGCAAAAGTCGTGTGCTGTTGTTAAAGTAAACTTTTCTACATACTTTCATGTGAGAAATGAAACAAATCTTTCATCTCTTCTCAGTACACAAAAACATACACTTCCCTCACCATCAACGTCATCATCATCCCACTTTCACTATAAACTACAGGATTTCTCTCTAGGGAATCTATTCTGTCTTCCTAAAACTACTCTGGTACTATATATTTCACTATGTTTCTAAACATTCCAGTCGTTTGTTTTCATACCTCCCATTTCTTGTCACTTTCAAAATCTGCTGAATATTTCACTCAATCTTATAAATAGGTCATAGTCGTGTCAGGATGCATATGTAATCACGAATAAATAATGAATACAAAACTGCTTGGCAGTTCAATACTGATTTTTAATTCATATGTAGTTTTTGGCATCGCGTTTGATTAATTTTAGATTTTGTACTTAAACATATACATACAATGATAACAACATTTTTGCTCACAATTTTTTTCCTGCCAGTCTAATTCCGATTCCAACATCACCTATCTTTTTCTCAATAGCTCCATGCAAATATACACCTACGAGTTTCTAAGCTACATTTTCTTAGAGACATTTTACGTCACTAGTATAAGTAGTTTCTCATAAATAGCCAACTTCATTTCACAGATCAATTAAGATTTGATGAACAATGAAGAAGCATAATGTTATGTATTTGATATGAATGTAGAACTCTATTTTTTAAAGTAAATTTTTGTCCAAATTATATTGACTATTAAAAGCAAAGGTGGTGTTTATGCTCCGAGTGGTATAGTGTAAGTAGGGTGCATCACATTCATTTTACTATCACTGACTGGGCTTCTGCTCAATAAATGGTTTTCCTAATACCACATCATATTTAATTCACCCCTACCTACCACCAATGAATATGTAATTCGCATGCGTATTTATATTTTATTGTCTTCCATTTAATTATTTGCACAGGAAGAAGTTAAGATAGAAAAGCAGGAGAAAAAGCATCAACGTCAGAGTCAGAGCTTACTAATTATTCATGAGCCGGTCTCTGGGAAAATAAGGACATGGAGAAAAAACAACAACTAATAGTTTTGGGAAATTCGTTGAACTCAAACAAACATACTTACATGTAGTTTACCCAAGGAAAAATGAGTTTGGCATGCACTTTTGGTCAGCCAGTGGGAAATATACATATTTAATCAAGTAATACAGTCTAGTCTACTCACTCAGGTCTTTACCAACCCCTCTAGGTACACAGGGCACACACAATCAACCAAGACAAATTTCTTTTCTTTACTACTCGATATGGGAATGATTTTTTTGTCATGGTACGAAAACTATAGAAGAAGAATGAGTGAATAAGAGTAAGACATAGCGTGATTTCATACCCTCTTGTCATTCTTCATCTATAAAAGGAACCATGATATTCAATAAAAATTGCTTGATGAATCAATTCGTTCTGAGTATTAGTGCTTTTGAGTATTGAGTAATACTAGAACTATATGCAAAAAACCTTAGTCCCCATTTTGATATGCATCTAGATATACCTTTTCCTACCATTTTTTTTGCTACATGTCTACTTAATTTATATTGACAAAATGTCTTCTGTTCTGACTGAGTTGCTACCCTGATCTGATGTTCTCATGTTCTTACCACAGAAACAGAAAAACTCTCTAGCA
>JAHZMX010001920.1:9360-42526 GCA_027743895.1 Seira musarum | reverse complement strand
CTGAACACGAAACACAAAAGGAACTAAAAAGCAAAAAAAAAATGTTTCAGTTCCATTGACTAACATTAACATTGGAAAAGAATGAAATAAACTATCATATCACTTGTCCATCATCATCTTATTTCGAGGAATGGACGTGGTTTTAGGAGCCTGCAGAATAGAACGAGACAAGACAAGGTGCGCTAAATGCATGGCAGGGGGTATTCACAGGTTTTGCATAGCGCAGAGAATATTTATGGGAGGATGAACTGGTACAGACAGTCAGCTCCTGCTGCGATTATTATATATCTCTGGTACTTGATTGATTTTTTTCATTGAGTTTGGAAAATGAGTATGATGAACTTATTAAAAAGCTGGCTAAAATAAGCTAGCTTTAATTTACTTTTACTTTTTCAGTTCACTTCGATGATGCGCTAACAACCGTCATGAATATATTTACAGTTTACCACCTATGAAGAAGGATGGAGGAAACTGGATATGGGATTATTTACTTTTTCTAACATTCTAAGTGATTGATTAGTGCATAAATTCATGACGTATCATATTCTTCCATTTTGGTTCCATTGCTTTTCATTTAAAAAATTGAACTCGAAAACAGCTTAATTTTCTTTGCATCTTCCTTCAAGTATAGCATATAATACCCTTTTAGATTGAAAACAGACGTGACAATAGAACTGATTTTATGTTCTAATCATCGTAATTTATGCATTGATTTGTAAAGAATCATGACTTTGAAATTAAACTGAACATTTTTTGTTAAAACGCAAGTTTTATGCAAAGTTTTATCTCATCCGGGCAAATTAAACGATTTCCATTTTAAATATGACCTTAGTGAAGTGATTGTCCCAAGTCATAGTCTCATGAATTATGATTAACTGCTCAAAAATGGTAATGTTTACGTACGTATGTCCAATATTTAATTTATCGCTTTTGACCGTTTACCTAAGTATAAGTACATACGTAGCGAAATCTAAAATTGCCTTGGAGGAAGAAAAGAGATGTTTTGTGTAGGTATTAATGTAGCCATTTAGCAAGTTAAAATACTGGACAGGCTAAACCAGCAATTATGACTGATGAAAATTACAGGTTTGGGGGATGCCACCTCAGAGATTCTACTCAATTTGCGCACGAAATGGATAGGAACAAAGATGGTCTTACCCTTTTGTCTTCACTTTCATTTTTTATGATGAATTGTGCATGATGAAGTAAGCAATGTCCTAATCAAAGTCGATCAGACATGCAAGCCCCTTCACATCGTATTTACAATGAAAGATTGAAAACAATGTTCAGGACTTTTTATTTTTGGTAGTAGTGGTAATGGTAAATACGGCTATGGCTATGTATCCCATCCCCTCTGGATTTCTAATGAGCAATTTTAGTGAAAATTGAGAAACCTATCATCATTTCATCCTGAAGCCATCGAACGTAGAAGAAGAAGAGAACAAGCTAAAATACAATGCACTCTGATAAAAAAAGTGCAATGCATTTTCTTACAGCTTTGCACAAGGGTTAGGTTGGGTTTAGGTAATGCTACTATCCTATTATCTCGCCTGACCACTTTAGGAAGGAATACTAGCATTTTTTTTCTGGTAATCATCACCTGCCATCGGGACAGCCACCAATAGAAATGATAATGATGATTAAGGTAATTTAATGATTATAAAAGTAAACAAACTTTGAAGATAAGCTGTATAATTCAAAGGTAATGTTGCAGTTTTAATAATCATTTATTGGATGGATGTGCTTTTTAACAAGGAAAAATGTGATAGTCCATTAGAGCTCAATGAAGTGTTTATATTTAATGAGTTTGTGGGATGGTTTTTGATTGCAATGAACTATTGTACATTGCACTTAAATGGTCATGCAATAATTAGGTATTCAATAGGGAATCAATGATACCTAATGCCAAAACATTGTTCATTCTCTATCACGGGAAAGAGTGGACCTTGCAAGTCGCTACAAATAAGAGAGAACTTGTGCCATCATCTGTTTTGTTCCTCTTGAAATAGAGAGTGAATCCCGGAATTTCTTTACAATCGTTTAAAATAATTTTGGTTATGCTCTCTGACAAAGAATTCGAAATTGAAAAAATCATGGTCAATTGTCAGTCTGAGAATTTTTCTTTCAAAAGAAGACTAAGCAAATCCACTTATCCAATTTTTTGATTTCATAAGAATTCCGTACATAAAAGTGAAATGTAACACGCACCACAGCTCACCTATTTTTCCGATTCTACAAACTTAATATGCCACACGACTTGAGTCCAAGCAAAATTATTGAGGTCATCGAAGCGAAATTAATCCACCTCTTTCCAGAAATTCGAAGATCCTCTTGAAAGATTATAGAAAAAGCTTAAAGATTTTTCACAAAAATTCCAACTGAGCGAGCCGATCCGAAATGCAGATAGTAATGTGCTCATTATCCTCACTTTAGTGTTTTATCTAGCGGAAGAATTCTGCTATAGACAAAGAGAGTGGGACAATAATGCGACAGTAATGGGACGTTTGAAAGGAAAAGCGTTCGGTTCAGGATTAAGCTCCACATACTCTTTTTTGTGATAAAATCTTGATCCCATTGAAACGTTGAAAATATTATGAACGATTGGAAGAATTTTTTTCTCAAGAGGAGACAATGCTCAAGTAAGGTAAACGTAAACGAACACGATATTGCGGAAATTCGGATTAGATCTAAAGTGTCCCCATACTCGTCGCACGTCTTCGAATTACCCAGTCCAATCCAGGCGAAACTTTAATCCACTGCCTGTTTTTAAAAGTATTTTTGAGTTATTACTTATGTCAGAATGTCACTTCTCTTTCCTTCATATTTTTACGCCCTCTCGCACTCACTGAAAACTGAAAGCTAAAGGACGCTAATGAAACAGACTACACGAAAAATTCTTCGTGATGATCCTCATTATTTACTTTCGTGATCAGGATTATGACACAATAAGAGACTTTTCTAATTAGAGCAGTGGTGCAATCACAAAAATTTTAGGGGAAATAGGGTAAATTACGTATAAAAAAGTGAGCATGAACATGAAGTCCATCCTTTTCTTGAAACTTCTTACCTTCCTTCATCATCCCTTCACTTTCAAAATGTAAGTGGCAATAAGTCGCCCGGAATAGATTGACACACACTTAAGACTTACATGGTTGGACATGGCAAAGCGAAAAAATCATGGGAACGTAAAACACGTCATTGCCTATCATGACATATCGGCATAATGGCTGACGACATAGTCGCCTAACCCATCATCTATAAATGAAAGAGATACATCTAATTCATATAATGACTGTTAAAAAATAATTGGAAACTTTTGAGAAATATCTATAATCAGGATTATTTTAAAAAATAAGAAAAACTGCTTGTTTTAGGGTTGGCAAATTTTCCAACAGGTACTCAATAAACTTTCTAATCTAAAATCATACCCTCTCGTCAAACCCAAACTTTTGTCTTCAACTTAAAAATTGAATTAATTTAGCCATTTAAAATCCACTGACTCACATCATCTTAAAAAAGAAAGAATTCAATCATATCACATTTTCTTCATTAATTTTTTTTGTGTCCGTCAGCGAAAAAAGCTTTCAGATTACAGTGATTTTTTTGCATTAAAAATTTTGCTTCTGATTGAACCCAATTTTCAACTTAAGTTGTTGAACGAACAGTATTGAAGATGGGTATATTTTTACCCCGTTAAATACGATAACCTGAACTTAAGCTGCTGTGAAATGAGCAATATTATAGCCGATATAAAAAGCTACAGCTCAACTACTGTGCAAAGGGAAAAGAACAAAAGCTTGAAAACGATATGTTTAATGCGAGGTCGTGGTCAATAAATTAGCAACTTGTATACCCCGGTGCGCATACAAATCTCTGTATTGTCTTTGTTTTTTTCTCGCTTACCACAAAAAAATCAACGACTTTTTGTAATCGTACTAATGCTATAGTGTCTTGGTGTGGCGTCTTTCAGCTTCGGTTTACTTCATAAAAAACGAATAATTTTCTTTCTTGATTTCTGATAAAGGCAGGCAAGGCCAGGTTTAAAACTTATATTTGTTCAGATTTTTGTTTGATAAGTTTGCTTAAGTGATTTCAACCTTTCATACTTCACAAGAGGTATTTTTCGATGTCGTGACCTGAGGGTGGTTATATAGACTTTTATCAAAATGTATTTGTGTGTGAGTAGCAAATGAATACTAGTCGATTTTTTTGCAAAAATCCTTTAAATCTCTGATGGTGATGGTGTCGTGTAGGATGTGTCCCTTACCCTTTATTTACAACTTGTAGTGTGCCAATAAACCAGGTGAGCAAATGAGTCAGACTGTGAATTGTGATTGTTAATGTGAGCACAGCGGAAAGCTTTCTGCAAAATTTGTAAAAATTCATTGCATTTAAATATCTTTTAAACTTCTACATCATTTCCTACTTCGAGGAAATTGCATGTGCTATTGTTCTTCGCTGATTTTGAGAATGATACGATAAGTACATGTAATGAACAAAGGAGCGATGACATTTGAAAAAGTTATTGACGCTTTTCTGAAAAAGACGGCTTTGGCTTTGACTAAAAGAAAAATTTGCATGGCATTCTCATGGTCATCGGCTTGGCACACATGAATTCTTGGTGATTTCTGTCATCGCTTATTTTTATCACTGAAAATGTAAGGCTAGTTTTAGTCAAGGGTAGGAATGGAGGAAGAGAAATTGTTGCCAAAATGAAAACGCAAAATTTTACAGATTAGTCGATGGAAGCACGAAGCAATATAAAATTGATGATGTTTTGATATACATAATTTTCTAATAACTTGCCATTAAAAGACAAATGTTAATGAAACACATTTTTACAAATTGAATTGAAGTGTAAAAGATATTCATAAGAATAAGCGTATTCTTCCGTTGTAATGTGCTAAAATTACAACACAATTAAATCAATATTGTATGAAGAATAGAAAATTGATTTCCAGCATGAAATGACTCAAGAAAACTCAATTCAGTTGGGCCATTTTTTCAAATCTAAAAAAATTACACGGCTAAAGGTATCATTAAAAGAATCCATGAGAACTCCAGTGACTACAAACCTGCCACTCAAGTGACGGCACAATAATGGTCTATTCATTGATCAGTTTCGCTTTATCTATTTTCTGATTGTGAATAAGTCAAGTCAGGTCAGATGTTCCAATACTTTCAATAGGAGTTTTGACTTCATGTCATTATGAAAGATATTTTCAATGAAGGTGATACAGAAATTGATGATCATGGAGACAAATGGAAGGGTCGTCGTCTACAAAAAGGATCCAAGAATAGGATGAGAGCGATCGGATACTGCACGACTTGTCATAACACACCGGTCCATTGTGGTTTGGTTTAAACTTTTAAGTGTTTAGTTAATCCATTTTTTCTGTCTTTTTGTGATCATGATCGTGATCATGTCAAACGAACTAAAAGGGACAGAGAATGAAGAATGAATGAAAGGGAAATGTTTAGAATGGGAATAGAGAAACAGTGAATTTCTCAAGTGTGGCATATACGTATTATCTAATGGACGCAAACATACTTGAAATGTGTATGATACAATGGAGATGAGGCGAGTTTCTTTTACCTTCGGATTTGCAAAGTCATTGAAGATGATACTGAACATCAGCTCACTTTCATTCATCGATTGGACCTACCAGGATACTATTTACGTGCAGATGGGTATGAGTCGAGTCAAAATCAAAATAAAATGAATGAAGCTGGAAAGAATGACAATGACAATATTTAGGACATAATGAAATGAATGATTATGGAGGATTCTAAAAAACATGGAAATAAAAATAGCAATACATCTGCCATAAGAAGGATGTACGATCGACCACCGTGCCTCCAGGCAGCTACAACAACATTAACCAAAAAGCCAGTTAAAATACCCAAAATTTAATTTTCTACTCATCAGTTATTTTTTGATGATTATGTGGGATTTAAAGTTACGAAGCGCCACAAAAATCCCCGATAATGTTTACTAATCACTTCAATTTTCCATGAAAAATCGGCGCTGTCAAAGCACATCCCATCTATGGCTTATGATAACTTAACTCATTATCTTCGCTGATCTTTCCCCATTTTCGTGAGAATTTTCTTCATCATAATTCCACATTTTTTCTGCATTATCTAAGCTCATTCCCTATTTGACGCTTCATTCGGTATCATCAACAACTCAACTAAAGAATGAGTAAGATCCACGCGCTGTGTCAGCACTTTGAACATTTACAAATTACTGTGGAATCCGTTCTACCAAAAAAATGCATGCTTTTTGGGCCGATGATATTTCATAAATTCCAGAAAAGTTCGTGGTTTCACGTTCTACTAATTTGAAAAATATTCCATTTCATACACGAAGCTTGCTTAGGTAGTCAAAGCAGAGTCGTTGTGGCTTCATCTTTTCGATGAAAACAGATACCTGTTAGGAATATACAGTGAAGAATGCTCATGTCGTGTCAGTAAAGCCACTGCCAGGTTAAAAAAAGTACACTTTATCCTCCAAAGTTAAATTACTTAAGCAAAGAGAAATGATCTGGGAATGAGAAAGCAAGTGGGGGTGCAAATAAGTGTGGAAGTTGAGCAGAAAGGTAATTTTTTAACTGACTCGACATGATACCGAAATATGAGAAGGAAAAACCAACAAACCGCCAGCCAAAGATTTTATGAATTTTTGTGTACATCTCTGGAAAATTAATGTTCATAACCTAGTTATGCCGTATGAGACGAAATGGGAAGGAAATGGTATTTTTTGGACAATAATTAACGCCATTTGTTACAGTCGCTTCAGACTGAACACTGATGTGAAGGAAGACCTGAATTAGAAATTGATGATGATAATGTGTTCATCATCTAAGCGCATTTGCTTTGCACTATATGAACTTTACAATAACTGACTAGGTAAAAATGTAACAATGCACCATCTGTTAAGTGATTCCGATACTCAATTTACGCCTTTTGGTTAGGTTCAGACTTGAGTTTCAGATCAACCCCATATCCAATGCAATCATTTATGTAACGTTAACACTGCATTGCATGTGTAATAAACTTCCTAAAAATAGCTCACTCGTCAGACACCATACTGAGAGGCGATCCTTAAGCTAATTGTGACGATATTGAGACTCACTATTCAAAAAGAGCCGAAGAAAACCATGTCTTAAGCAAACCGGAATTAGTTATACACTTTCCGATCCCTCTACTTCATGTCAGTAGGGTGCTTTCACAGTAATCACAATAAAAAAGAATGAAATGGAATATGACAAGTTTTTACCCAGACAAGGACTTCTGGAACGGTAAATATTACCAAAATAAAAAATTAAAACTTGAACTGAACTATATACAATGGGACGTTGGTTAATGATAACTACCTTAACCTATCCAAAAAATAATTTTTGGCTTTTTATGAATACAAAAAAACGACATAACCTTTTCAAGACATTTCTGGTTGAATTGGTCTATTCTCTATGCATCATCATTTTAAAATCATTATGCGCATTCATGTAAAAAAAACTGGATTCGACCACATCACATTTTGTGTTTCACACACAGGGTGTGTCAGAAAAAAATATATCGAATCCAAAATGGGAATAAAAAAAGAACGAGAGCAGTGTAGTAAAAGTAATAATATTATGTCGTTTGCTTTGTTATCCTGACGTGTATATTGTATTCTAGCTGAAATGGAAATAGGTAAACCATGCAAGTGACACCAAAAGGTAAGGCAAAACATTTAACTTCACCTTTTTTATTGCTGGACACTACAAAAGATTTTTTTTTTGCTCACAGTATGACTCAAAGAGATGGGAATCCTGGGATGCAAGATGCAATGATCCACTGTCCCTTAAAAGTGTCGTATGAATATCTTACGCTTTTTATTATTCCATCCCATCCAACTTCAGCATCATCACTCCATCTTCAAAAAGGTTGAACTTTTTTAGGCGGTGCATTCCGCAGTGGAACCCTCCCGTTTGGTTTAATAAATTGATGACAAAGAAAGTGAAGTTACCTTGATAAAAGACTGGCCTGACTGCAATGTAATGTTGTGTTGTGGCTTACGTGAATATGAATAGAAAAAAAGGAAAGGTGCTGTACTCGTATTTGTACTTGTACACCCAATGCCTGGAATGAATTTAATGAAAGAGATGATGATGACGATGATATTTTTTTTGTTTTCTTAAAAAATGTAAAGTGGACAAGACATATTTCTTAGGGTACGTGCTGTTTGTTACTTCTTTTTGTCGCTTGTTTTCCCAAATACAAATGAGAAACCCACTGTGAGGTGGACTGATTTACTTTCGACGAAAATGCAACAATAAAAGTTGTACGTGAAACGAAAGTATGATGATAGGACTGCGGGCAGAGAGATAGTAAATAGAAAAATGGTGACAATGTAAAGGCTAGCCCGGGTAAAAGGAAGATAAGGCAACAGCAATATGAAATAAAAACATGTTTTTATCTTGTACTTCTACGTGTATTGGTATAGCACAGAACGAAGACATTGCTCCGATGTTTTTTTCTTCTTAATTTATTACAAATTTACTTTGGGGTTTGTCTTGTGAAAGAAGAAGTCACTTCTTTTTTTGTCTCATGGGGCTTTAGCTAATTTAGGGTGGGAGACAGCTGGGTGACACCCTATGGACTTGGAGGAAAAGACAGTTTCTTTAAACGGTTCTGCTCTGTCTTTTCTATGCTTCTTCCATTAGTTTTACTGTCGTTTTTCCTGTCTCTTGGTTTTGTTGTCGCGAGGCGTACTGCTGTTCAAGTAATTTTTCTCTTTCGACGCTCAAGGAAAGGTCCAGTCCGGGGGAGGATGAAATGAGTAGAATGTCAGACTTCATTGTTTTTTCAAGGCTGTGTTACAACTTGCAACCTAACCAGCTTGATCATTTCGGTGTTGAGCATTTTATCAAATTAGTTCAATTATTGCTAAAAAAAAGATACCTCATCAATTTACAATTCATTGATGATGACGCGCATCGATTGGCGACAGTTGTCTATAAATTCTGGATAAGAAATAATGTCAATAATTGACATATAGCTTGTTTTCCTGAATTTTCAACAAAAAGAATCTGATGAAACTGTTTTTATCCGTGCTGGCAGGCTACAATTAATTCCTGGGAAAAACCAAGGCGATTTGGACAGGTCAAGCCCAGTGTGAGGGTAAGGGTTAAATTAATTATTGTTTTAGAGACCATTCATATAAGTATAAACTCTCTGGAACTGAGTCCTTCGTAAAAATCGGAGGGCTCTTCCACATATTCAGTTCCCTTTTAGAACCTGCACGGGATAGCAAAAATATTTATGTATTTTTAAAGTGAGGAACAAAATCATTTTGATAAAACTTTAAGTCACAAGAATCCGATTTTTATGTGAAAAAATTAACGTTTGATGTCTAGCCGCCCTCATAAATATGATCCAATTAATGCAAGTAGTTTATTTCTGAATGTCAACATACCTATAATTAATGGTTTTCGCTGTATCATTGCCATTTGTGATTTTCCATGAAAAACTATTATTGCGACGAAATTTTTACAGTTCAATAAAGAAAATATATAGGTACTTATAATTCATACTCAAAACCGTATACGTCGTAGAATCAGGCATAACTATAATTAAACCTAGATATCAAAGGATGGAATTATAATTATTGATTTCGTATTTTTTCTTCAATGTTTTGACCGGACTTACTATCCGGAATCAATCGCTCGGCAAAACTCTAGGGATAGCAAAAACATTTTGCGTCTTCAATACACCCACACATTTGGGGAACAAAATGAGAAATTTACAGAGTCACCTATACAAAGCTTTTTGCTTTTACTATTCCATAGGTGCATATCCCTTCCAAATAATTTTGGATGCTTCAGAATCTAATTTTATTTTTTCATGTCCAAGAACAAGACAATTTTACGCGTGGTTGTTTACAGTGTTCTTAAACACAATCCATTACATATTTATCACTTCGATGTTACTGGTAAATTTTTCATCATATCTGAGTCATAGGGAATACGTTAAAATCACTTTCCACATGTTCTGGATTTTGAGTAAGTTTTTCATGTTTCAATACAGTAATATGTACTTAATTAGGATGAAGGATATTGTGCGTTTTGCAAACGCAACAGTGACGCTGAATTCAGAATTGATTCAACGAGCAAGTAAGTCAAACTTTTAAAGTATTGCTTCAGTTGCAATTGAATCCTAACAAAGACTATATATCTACTGTCATTACTTTCAAAAGAGTCGTCAACTATTGTGGACTACATAAATCGCTCACAAAATATTACAACATTAGTTTGTCTTGGATTATGCGCAAATGGTGTCGTCTGTGGCTTCGTGGCTCTTCTCCCAATATATTTCATTTTCCGGAAAGATATTTGGCAACTGGGATCGCTTGTTTATCAGCTTATAACAAATTATAACACTCAACAAGAAATATTAGGTTCTATCATTGGAGGCCTTGTTGAACTTTGGAATTTTCATCACACTTGGGGCATTTACGTTTCGATAATGTTTTTGAATCTAGTATTTCTTCAGTCATTCAGTAGGGTCATGAAATTTCTCATCAGGTAATTTTGACTTTACTAACATTTATTATCTGCATAGTTCAAATGAGCAATGAAAAACCCGCAAATAAAATATTTGCGTATATTTAGGCACACAAATATAAATCGGCAAACCCAGAGCGTGCAAAAAGATGGGAATTCAAAGCATCTTGAAATGGTCATTTCAACAAATTCAAAATTTCGTATTTTGACAAACATCTACAATAGCATGTATGGAACATGGTTCGTGGCACCAATGAAAGCTTTGTTCGCTCTCCTCATTGTATTCGGGGCGGTCACGACTATAAAGCTTTTTAAAGTTGGAAACGCTTTTGTGACCATCTCCGGCATCATTATGCTTTTTGCGGGAAGCACTGGAATTAGTGTAATTATGAATTTTACCAGCATCATAAACGAGCATAGTTCAAAGCTGTACTTCACGCTGAATAAGAACGGATACAGTGGAGCTCGAGCCAGGAGACTGTTGAGGTCATACAAAATTGAAGCAATCAGAAGTGGACCATTCTACGACATAAAGAGGTTAACGTTTATCACGGTCTTGGGATTGGTTTCAAATGTGACTGCTTCTCTGCTCATGTCAATACATTTGTAATTAGTGGCATTTGTCGTATCATCGTTATTTGTGATTTTGGGTAAATAAAAAAATGTTATTGGGTTCTGTGAAAGAATACTCAATTATCAATGATGTTATAATTGTTACTTGTCATCATAGGGCATTTCATTTAATTATTGTTTTTTTCCTATTTTTGCAATTCTGACTTTTGTTACTGTGAGTCCTTTCTCATTGAATCTATTAATCCATTCAGAAAATACGCATCATTGACAAATAAAAGCAGCTTGTGTCTTGGTCTAGTCGGAAACTCCAGTTAATTGAACAACTTAGAAAATGAAAAATTTGCAGAAACGTTTGCACAACGCTTTTAGGTTCTACTATAACATAGGTGCCTGTCCTTTTAAAATAGTGTTTAATCCAATAGACTCTAATTTTAATTTCTCCAGTCCTAAAACCAAACAATTTTATTTATGGTGCTTCACTTCCATTACAACCGCAATTCAGTATTTCTTTATCGTAACAATGTTTGTTGTAAAAATATCATCATACCTGAAGCACCGTGAATTCGTAAAGATTACGTTGCACGCATTTTGGATCTTTAATAGATTTTTTACTTTTCAATACAGCAACTTTTACATGTTCAAGTTGAAAGATATCGTGTGCTTTATGAACGCAACGGTGAAACTCAATTCAAGTTTAATGCAGCGTACAAGTAAGTTCTACTAAAAATACCGTAAAAACAAATTAAAAATTGAATGTGTATTTTTGGGACTTCAAAGGCCAAATCGATGAATTTATTAATCGTTCCCAAAATCTTGCCATAATGGTTTGTCTTGGCTTGTATTGGAATGGTCATCTAGTCGCTTTTGGGATTCTTCCTCCAATATTCTACATTTTCCGGGGTGATCTTTGGAAACTAGGATCGCTTGTATATCAATTTATCGTGTCTCACGATAAAACACTGGAAATATTAGCAACTATTGTTGGGCTCATGACAGAAATTTGGTGTTTGTTGTACCTTTGGGGCATTTACGTTTCCTCAATGTTTCAAAATCTATTATTTCTGCAGTCTTTCTGCGGCATCATGGAGTTTCTGACTTGGTAATTACAGTATAAATCATTTATTTTAAACAATTCTTTTCTTATTGGTCATATGAATAATCAGGGATACCAATCGTCGAGCTTCAAACCCCCAAACGAAGATGGACACAAAACATCTTGAAGCCACTCTATTAACTTGCTCAAAGGTGAAAGTCTTAACTACAATCTACAATGAAATGTACGGAACTTGGTATGTGGCCCCAATGAAAGCGATGTTTGCAACTCTCTTCATTTTTGGAGCCGTCATCACCATAAAGCTATTCAAACTAAGAAATGTAATCGTCACGATTGCTGGCATTGGAATTCTAGGAGGTGGGGTTACTGGTATTACGGTCATCATGACTTTCACCAGTATCGTTAATAAACACAGTCTGCGTTTGTATAACGCCTTGAAAATGAGAAGTTTTCGTGGAAAGCAAGCTAAAAGATTGATGAGGTCGTTCAAGGTTGAAGCAATCAGAAGCGGTCCATTCTACGATATCAAAAGGCTCACATTCATTACAGTTCTTGGATTGGTTTCAAATGTCACTGCTTCTTTGCTTATGTCAATTCGAGTATAATTTACACATTATTCGCTCCTATCACAGGTAGAATAATTTACGATATTTGATGAGTCGTAATGAATACTAAAGAATCATGTTTTACTATCCAAAAAAATGATTATCATGAAGCTAGTTTTGATATTAAATTCTAATAAAATAATCGATTAAACTTTTTGATAACTGTATTGTAAACAAGTTTTGCATCCACTATCAGTATTTTAATTTGTCAAAGCTCTACACACGAAAAAATAATTTATGATAATACAATTGGATTAGTTACTCATGCTTGAGTGAGTCAAAATGAAATACGCATATGCAATGCAATTTAAATGCAAGTCTTCTGGAAGCTGGATTAAAGTGGACGAGAGGATAATAAAAAAGTTGATTTTCAGTGCGTCCGTCCGTCACGTTGCAGGTTGCAACTTGCACGATTATATCAAGTCCGATCACAATGATGATGATGGTGATGGTCATAATCAAATCTAAATAATTCTATTGTATCGAACGAATGGGCATTATTCAAACCTAGGTTAAGACTGGAGCTATATCCCATCTAATTAGTATGCAGTAGAAGGAGTCAATAAGAAGTTCTCATCAAAGTGAGATCGCCATCACTATCATCATCAGCACTAAAAGAAGTCTTAAAAACTAACAAAAACTTTAAATGAGTGAGTGAGTTTTCAAGGCGAGAAGAAAAGTACCATTTAATCCGAATTTTATTGGCTTTTGTGTTCACCTCAATTCAATCCGATTTCCCTTCACTCACCTTTCTTTAAGTACGGTTTAATACGAACAATAAATAAATTCAAGTCAATGAAAGCAATGGGCAAGGCTTGGAAAAAAAACTAATAGAGCAACAGCAACATTGAGCATAAAACATTCTTCCAGGAGAGGAAGGATTTCTTAAAAGTCCGTCTCGCATTTAGATTTACTCATTTACCTATGTTTCCATTCTTTTTTGTTGGATGAGTGCAAGTTAAATTACATTTGGCGTCTGTTTTTATTGAAGGAAGAGGGAAAAGATATTGATGCTCTTTCAGTGCTGACAAGTCTCGAGCCTTGTATCATTATCTGTACACATGTTACTATTAAAATCTCATGATATGTCGGAGGCAATAAAACTCTTTTTTTTTTACTTTTCCCTCTCACTTACATTTACATTGTCTTGTCTTCTATTTTCTGAATTTGGAGATTTAGCTTTTGATCTTGTGTAAATTCTAAATGATTCCTGGACAGGTAAACTTGAAGTTGACGAAACGAAACGATACATTAAATGGGGTAGAACTTAATCGTTGGATCTTTTTCAAGATTCAAGGAATTTATTTCTTTTTTTTTCATTTTTGAAATGAAATTGCAGTGTATCCTTTATTTACAAAAGGATTGCTAATTCTTTGGAGTCTCCAAAAGTCAAGATTTGCATAATGTTTTGCGAATTCACGATTTTTTTTTCTTCAGTTGTTGTACGGTACCCATAACCAATATGTCAACCTAGAGACGATGACTAGTAATTTGAAAGGCGTCATTTATTTCTACAGTTTAAATAATTATAAAATCGTTTTTATGGACGCTTTTGCCTTTGTGTCTTCCTGGCATACCCGACCAGCTTTTTTATGCAAGAGTATTCGCTTTTCAACTTGTCATATTTCGTAAAAAGTTCGCTCCCAATAATAACGTTGAAATGCAACTCATTAAATCCGAATGCATTTAGTCTTTTTATTTGGGTTGATTCCACTTTCATTTAACGAGACATCGACCAACACTTTCGTCAAAGAACTAGTCACTTTCATAAAAGCCTGCTTTAGTGAAAGAACAAGTCGCACTGACTGTGACTGCATATTTAGCAAAAGACATTGTCTTTTCTGGACAAAGCCGACTTGAGTCTTCTACACATTCTCTAATTTAAACATTTTTGCATCCTCTACACAGCCGCTTTAAAAAGCTCGAGTCGAGTCCATTGTCCATTCCACAATTTGACAAGAGCTTTGTTTCCTTCTCGAGTGTAGTGTAGTAATTAGGTCTATTGTGCCCGGCAAACGATGCATTTTGTACTTTGTTCTGTGTACACCATAAAAGCTGGCTCAGCTCTGTTTTTATTGTGAAGCTGAACTTGAACTTTCAGATAAAAAATCTTTTTTTTTTTTTAAATAAAGAAGCACCGATCTTTATGTAGTTTTATATTAGGTACTCAACTTCAACTTGATATTGATAATGATAGAACCACACCGTAAATAAAACAAATGGTGAGCTTGCCCCTTGTATCTCTCGCCTTTTCAGATGGCTAATGAGACTAATGGGCTTTGCTTTTTTTCTCCTGTTCCTCTTTTTTTACTATTCCTCCGGAGCTGAGGAAGCAGATGAGGAACAAAAGCAAAACCAGTGTTTCTTGATGCTCTGTTTAGTACTTGTACTCCTCTTGTGTCATCATTTACAATCTTATAATGTAACCCTATAGCCACTATTAGAATGCAATCATTTTAAAGGAGATGATGATGGAGATAGAAATACAAGAGAGAGCAAACCCAATTACTCAACATTTATTTTGATAGCTAACAAACGCATACACACCAAAAAAAACCAACTGTTGATTTTTTTTCCACTGAGCTATTATAATGGAATCTATTTTCTGGAACAATAGCTTGTGTCAAGCCAGGCCAGAAGAAGTGAGTGAGTGAATGTGTAGGTATTTGTAAATCCAGTGTTTCTTTTCCACTTTGAGAAAAACCAGTTTTTTTCGCTGATATTTTATTTATTGCACTCCTATTTTATTCGAGTGTTTTTCTTGTCGGCAAAAATGAGAATTCACAATGATCATCGTCATCATCATTCTGCTGTTGCTGTTGCGTTGTTGTCCAAGACGGTGAAGTAAGTAGTATGTAGGTTGTAAAAGAGAGGAAAAGGATTGTTCGTTTATTTATTTATTTCTTATAGATGAGAAGTTGCCTCTTAAATACAATGGATACTCAATTATTGGCAGAGGGATTGGAATATTCGACGTGGGTAAAAGTTATGATGATGATTTAGAATTTTTCTATTTGCTTCTTCAGAGAGTTGAGAACACTTCGCAGCTCGTTTGCAAATGTTCGCTTACAACAATTGCAACGCAATCACAATCACAATGGAACATCTTGTTTGCTAACATGTGCATATAATGGGATAAAAAATTGCCAGGATTTTTTTCTAATCATAACATAACCGGTACTGAACAGCAAAAAACTGATGTGATGTGATGTGGTTTTGCTTACTTGGTTGCTGCTGTGCGAAAATTGAAATTCAAATTAAGTTTAGCTTTGCCTTCTGGACTCTGGACATTTTCTCAGAACTTGTTAAAATTGATTTCAAAATTTTGAAGATGAAAGACATTTTCTTTATCCCATTTCAGTCATGCCAATGACCAATTTATTGAGTGGAAGCAAAACAGTTTTACGAAAGCTTACATGTTTTGTCCATTATCATGTGTAATACTTGTCATTTGCTTTCCCGACCTGACACTAATTTCCCGAATTCAGCGTAATTCTTGATTACGACCTCTACGCCTAGTCTTTTAAATATCTCTTTGCTTAAAAAACTTTTACTTTCGACGATATGTAAGCAGATTGGGCTTGAATTAAAAGACAATCATCAGCCTGTCAGCAAATTAAATGCAGAGAATAGTTTAAATGGGGTTTTAAAGATGCAGTGCAACGAAGTAATTTTTATGTAAAAAATCAAAGCACTAATTTACACCAGCAGTTCAAGAAAACCTGCCTAATAGCACAATTTGCATCAGTACTCCCTTTTATGAAGCAAACGTTTAAGTGAATTCAAATTTGTTACACTGCACACTGCAAATTGGTGAGTATTCATACTAAGCAGCAAACAGCTTCGTTTGTGCCACTCCTATCTTCCAATTAAATTCAAATTACAATAAAAACAATGGATTGAACCTGTATGTCTACGTCCACATGATGAAAAACTGGACCTTTTGTCGCCTTTAGAAGGTCAACATTTTACATTGGATTTGCGTCGAGGCAAGCAGAAAAATGTAATGACACGAACTCAAAAGCATGTGACAATTTAAGGTTCGGAACAGTTTGAATGAAATTCTGGATTTTACGTAAGTGCTAATTTATTGTCACACGATGTTCACAAGAAGAAATAAAATTAAAAGCGTAACCAGATTTTTCTTTTCACTTCCACGCTGGTAAAGGAAGTGAGTACATGATATTCGCCCACGGGATCTTTCCGGAGGAGTGCCAGTCCAGGGTGTGATTTTCCGTATGTTCCAACCAAAAGTATTTTATTGTTGGGATGGCCAAGTCTGCCCACACATTCCTACTGTGAATCACCCACTCTTGCTCCAAATGATTTCCCGATTTAATTGCATATTTTTCAGCTGCCTTCAATTGCTTCTCAGATTCTACGTTTCGGGATCGAATGCGATAGTAATAGGCCATCAAATGAGCATACCTTGCTTTCAGGACGGGCACAACAGCGGTGGCCTTTGTAAGGGATCTCATCAGTTCCTTTGCGGCATTCCTGGCTTTCGCAAAAAGCTGGTATCTCTTACTGTCCAGGTAGTGGTTGACAAAGATCAACTGACATTCAAGAAGTTTGAGTTCGGAGCTGACTATAGTGAAGGAGTGGTACTTTGGTTTATGAGACTCTGCGTCCGTGAACCACTTCGTAGATAGATCCCAATTCGAATAGCGGGCGTACCACAGGGCTAAGCTTGCTTCCATGCTGTACTGCACTTCATTGTCACGAATAATGTTCGTATCTTGAGTGTATTCACTGTTCGTTATGAAGTTTTCGCAAACTCCGAATTGTTCAAGGGGGTACGCTGTGTTCAGAAGGAGGTCTAAGCAAGTCGCGTAATAATGAGAAACTCCCAAATCTGAAATCGAATAATTTTGTGTCGTGAATAAAATATGCCAAAAATAAATGAATTAATGTGCAAACTCACAATCATCAGATTCCTCTGCCAAGAACCAAAGTTTCTGAAGCGCCTCTGCAACCTCAGTAATTTTTAAAGACATAAGCAACGATTGGCACAATAACGGAAGAATTCGCACAGTCAGAGAATTATCATGAATGGTTTGTGAAATAGTTAGTGCCAAATACGCTGCCTTAGCAGAAGATTCGATTTCTCCTCGATTTAGTCTCGAGCATGCAATATTGAGGAACAAATTTGCAGAAGTAATTAATCCGATCGGTTCCATTTGTTCCTCAGATCCAAATGTAGAGCGTATCAGCTCCAACGATAATTTCTCGTATCTTTTCGAGTGCCCATGCTGACTAAAGACTGAGTAAATATCCATCATGTTGGAGTAAGCGGGGATGACATGATGGATAATGTCACCGTGCTCTTCAGCAATGATAACTTCCCATAATGCAACAAGTAAAGCCATTTCAATCTTCCGCTCCGACTTGAATAAGCTGTGGAGGTAGGACAGGATTCGAATTTTCTTTTGCCATGCTTCATTCTCTACGTCGCTTATTGATTCAATCTTTTTACGTTTTTTACAACTCATAATTGTTCTAGTCCAACACAGTTTCATTTTAGCCCGGAAAATGGCTGTATCTCTTTTAATGCTGGAATCTTCGTAATTAATTAACAGTCCAAGACGATGCAAGGCCTTCATAAAGTATTCGCGTGCCTTTCCATTTACTCCTATTTCAAAGTAGGCTAAACCGCTAAGAAACTCGATTTGAGCCTCAGCTTCCTTCTCGTCAATCAGCATGTCATCAAGGTCTTCCTTCTCTGGAGCAGTTAGGTCACCATCCTTCACTCTCTTAAGAAGTCCAATGGCATCGTCAATATGCACAAGGGCTTGCGTCCCATCTCCAACAGTCACGTCAGCCTCTGCTGCATCCAATAAATTTTGAAGGCACTTTCCATACTTTTTGGCTTCGCGGTAGTGCCACACCATTTCCACACAAACTTTCGCTTGAAGAAGAGCGCATTGACATAATCTGAGGTCGACGAGTACGTAATTATCACCACTTCCAGTTAATCTACCACCCGCGCTTCCAAATACTCCTGATCTCTTAAATCCTTCAGCGCCCTCGACATCAACGGGTAACATGCCGTCGTCTTTCTCTTCGCTGACAGTGATGATTGGGACCGTTGTCCTTCGACGAGCAACAACAGGCGCCTCCTCCTCGTTAATGCTAGCCGCGTCTTCGTCCATCAGACTCTTCTGCTTCTCTTCAATTTGTTTTACCTGTTCTTCCACCACCCGCAATTCTTTTTCCCAATTTCTTCCTAAGCAGCAACAAATCTCTTTGCATGACTTCTTGTGCGAGGATCGATCAAATTCCATGAGTTGCTTCAAAATATCTAATTCAACATTCCCAACTTTTGTTCCTAAAGAATCGTAAGTCCGTCGAATTTTATTGAGGTGCGTAATCACCGACTTTTTTTGCTTATCGCCTGCATGAAAAGACATGCTAGACATTTGGCGAAGAGCTTCTTGTGCAGCTACTTTTGATCTTCGACCGCGCTGCTTGCTGCTTAGTTTCAAGGCCTCTTGAGTCTCTACACTAAATTCATTTGACTTTCTCACGAAACCGTACAAATAAGAGCGATCTTCCCCGCCGCAAGTCTCACACTTTACAATGGATTGATCCAGGAATTTTGCTGCTTTTAAATGGAATTCGACCAACTGGTCTTCCGTCATAATATCGTACACAACCTCTACCATCGTTTCCTTGATGAATTCCATAAATCTGCAGGAATAATATTTGGGTCGACGTTCGACTCGATGACCTTCCGACTCGACTTCATTTAGATAAGCGGAGTACTCATCTTCCCTGCAGAAGCATTGTGGCTTCGCATTGATTTGCGATGCGTGTTCTTTCTGCTTTTGTGTACCCGATGCACATCGCAAATACTTGGCTTCTATCAGACGATTGAAGCATTGGTCATACTTACGAGACCATATCTCATACGAAGGCACCAATTTTGTCACCATCAATCGGCTGAATCTAGACCCCAAAACTGTGGCCGCTTTCAGAATTAGTTGTTCATTAGGACTCAACTCGTCATAAGCATCATATAAAATTTCTTTGAGGGTTCCGGAAACAGGGACAGAATGAATGTTTGTATCCGACTTGATTACCAATATTCGGTCCAGTGGATTAATCAAGTCTTCTTTAGTACTTGAGGTGTGAACTTTTGGTTTGACAATCTGAATTGATTCCTCATCACTGCTTTGATCCTCTTTCTGCTGTGGCCACCTCAGTAACGACATTTTCTTTTCCCGAGGCTTCTTTAACTTTTCTAAATACTTTTTCTCTGAAGCCACCATAGTTTGTTTGTAACGGAAAGTATCTTCCTGTAGTCGAATTATACCTTGTCGAAGAAGCTCATTGAGAACTTGTGAGACCCATGCTGGGACTCCACTGCTCTTGCTCATAATCAGTTTTTCTAAATCTGCAGGTATTGATTTCACTTGCATAATTTGACATGCCAGAGGCAGCATTAATTTTATGTCGAGTCCAACCATTCTGATAATTTTAATGTGCTTATTATGGTAGATTTGCTTTGAGACGGTCTCAGGAAGCTTTGGGGATCCCGTATTACTTCGACGAAGGGAGCAAATTACAAAAAATTGAGGAAATTTGGAGATGTGGACGAGGTACTCCCAAGATCTGTAGTCCATTAAATGTGCATCGTCCACTGCAAATAGAAGCATTTTGTCTTGGAAGGTGAATTTTAATAATGTGTACAGGACATGCTGGGCGTATGAGTGTCCTGCATTTACATCAAGCGCGTTGTATTTCGGGTTCAAGGGGAACTTTGTGTGTAAAATGTCATTCAAAAGACAAAGATCAGCGGCCAACTCGGGGTCAACCACGTGTTTTCGTAAATATTCCTCTCTTTCTTGCACTGTCCTCAAATCCATCATTCCTAAAGCCTCAACTGTTAAACAGGAAATGGCAAAAAGGGCTTGAGAGGAGGTTGACAAAGTCATTCCCATGTCAAACGCTGGGACGTGCTTGTCCTCTGCTTCCTTGATGCACGCTGCCAGCATGCGACTTTTCCCAATTCCGTTGTCACCTTCAAAGATGATCATCCAAATCGCTTTCTGGGCTCCCGAAACATCCTGCCCTACGCGGTACAACATTCCAGCCGCATGAGTATTATGTTGCTCCACTTGTTCAAATTCTTTCTTTGCTCGAGTTAAGGCATTTCGGAAATAAACGAGCTCAGCTTCCCTTCCTAAAATCGGGTATCGGTATACGGGAATAGAAGTATCGTCTTTGGTATCTTGTGGAGCAAATTCATATATATTTCCGACGTCCTTGATCCCCTTCAGTTGCTTTGCCTCCATCAACTGGAAATTTTCCGATGGGAGTTTGGAGAAATAAGCAGTGTCCTGGTCACAAGTGAGTTTAATCTGTAACATACTTGATCGACTTCAGGGCAAGTCTCGTTCGGTACGAAAACTTTAAAGCATGAGCACTCTGGTTTTCATTGATATAGCCAGGTAATCCGAACACAACCAAGTAGGTTAATCCCTTATCGAACATGATGACTTTCGAGAGTGCTCCTTGCATCTTCGTAACATTCGTGTAGATTCGGACAAAAGCTCTCTGTACAATGCTGCCCATATTTTCCCTAAAATTCTTTTCATCTCTGTCCACTTTCTCGTCCGTTTTCAAATGAATGAAGCAAATGCATACGACACGAGACTCATTCAAGTACTCTACAGGAATGTCATCATCAAGTTTCCTGAGAACTGGAGGAATGACAAATGGTCGAATCACACTCTCCGGTTTCCGTTCAGCAGCAGTTGCTATCTTTGGACGGATTGTGCTCAAATCAACAACAAAACTTGGAATCGCTGTTTCCTTCTTTGTTCCTATTTTTGACGAATGGATCGAGTGCTGCGGTCTTCCTCGCTTCTCGAAGTTGATAAAGTTTATGATTTCAGTTACATGGATGAATGGCGCTTCTTTGGAGGTATAACGGTAATTTGCGCTGTTACAGTAGGCCCAGGCTGAAGGTGCAAGGACAATGTCCCCGGATACACAGTGTTTCTCAGCATTGGAAGCTGCTTGGACGCCGGGGCCAAACGCGACCCAATGTTGGTACGCCTCCGTACCTATTCCACTTGTGTGCACTGTCCCCGCACCGATACCTATTTTGACACGGATTGTGATATCGACGTCCTTACACAGGTAAGAACCGTATTTCTCTTGAATGTATACTGCACAATCCACTACTCGTTGGATACTGAAATAACCAAAGTTCATAAATTATCGCATTTTGTTTACAATTAAAAATAATTTTGACAAAAACTTACTCTTCGGGAAAATCTTTGGGTCCACTTTTCCAGTATGCGATGAACGCATCTCCTGCGTATTTTACGATATCTCCCTCTGCAAGAAGAATGGCTTCTGCTAACGGCCCAATGTAACTGGCAAGGGTTTTTGTAAGTTGGTCTGTGCCGCCCTTCCCCTTCAGACTGTACGCCTCAGTCAGCGCTGTGAATCCACTGATATCAGCCATAAGTACAACCGCCTCGAACGAGAAATGATAGGGAATCTTTCTATTTGCTTCGTCAAGCATAACCAAATCTGGAATGAATGAACAAAGTTGACTGATCTTTTTTGCACTGATCTGATTTCGCTTTAATGTATCCAGCTTGTTGGCCACGTAGTTTTGCACATCCCCACTCCGAGGCTCACCCGTGGCGCCTTCCCTTGGTTGGGAAAACACGCTTCTACGGACTTCCTCTTTCTTTGGATCTTTCAACATTTTTGCATTTACTTACGACCAATCAGTCGAAATATGATCAAAATCTAAATACCATTTTACGTTAGGTTAGGTGATTTGCAATAGCGTAAGACGAAAGTGCAACAATTAAAACAAAATATATTATGTAAAAAATATCTGTATCCAGTAAATATTTTATTTTTTGTAATCATACCATAGAAGCCAGCTCAATAATTTGTTTTTGAAAAACTTGCCCTCGTAAAAGCTCATGATGACCAAAGGAAGAATCCAGTATTATGGTGATAAGCCTCTGAAGCCAAACTAAAAAGCAGAGAAATATTAAATTCGTTACGCGTTGCAAGTTGCTGCATATTTTCCCTCTGGCTTCACAACAATTTCGCAGTTTCTTGTGTGAACATGGATTGATTGGAATGAATTATGAATTCATTCAAACCCGAGAAAGTATAAGCAAAGTTCTATTAACACTTTCCCGTCATAGTCGTAACCACAGAACAAGCATTTTCGAATATTTTATTCAGTCTCATCGGCACTTTATATCTGCATCAAAAACACCGAATAACGCACCACAACCTTCAGATGGCAAACGGAAGAACGTGACTATTGCCTCTATATCCATATCCCCCAAAAGAACTCATTCATAATCCCAGGAAAAATAAGAAAAAAAAAGTAATAAAACTACGAGGATTCCAACAAAAACTTTTTCGTTTTCAACTTCAAGTCAAAGTCAAAGGCCCTAAAAAGTCTCAGTCTTCAGTCTAGGACTATGCTCCCATTTCCAAAAGCGTTATCGTTGTTGATTTTAGGAACTGCTGTCGAGTGGGGCAGATGCACACACTCCATCGTGGCTGCTGCTGCTTCTTCTTCCATTGCACCCGGAGCAAATACTCACGACACGACTCACTCAGAACGGATCTACCTATTTTGTATTCCAT
Source organism: Seira musarum (assembly GCA_027743895.1). Classification (NCBI taxonomy): domain Eukaryota; kingdom Metazoa; phylum Arthropoda; class Collembola; order Entomobryomorpha; family Entomobryidae; genus Seira; species Seira musarum. The sequence goes on along the minus strand of JAHZMX010001920.1, from coordinate 19,106 downwards.
CAATAATTCATAATACGACATGCATGAAAAACATGGATTATTATTGCTCCCTTATAGCATTCCATTTTATGTTTTGCGTCGAGTTGTTGAAAAGAGAAATGAAATATTCACGCGATCTTCTTCTCCAGTAAAAGTGCAGCCGATGTCGATGTCGACTCCACTGTTGTAGGAGTAAGAGGAAGGAAGTAAAGCTGCGTTTTCCCAGAGAGGAAGAAACTATCCGATGCAATGCGAAGGGGTTGTAAAAGCTGGTGCTTATTAGCTGGTGAAAGATAAAGAGAAACAAACTTCGCTATGATTATCTGATGTCATGTTCTTGTCTGTAGTAGTCTGTATTACGTTATTCCACGAAATCCTTTTTGCGGTAGTGCTTTGGAATGTTGGATGTTATTGTAATGTGCGTCAGTTACAGTTGCAGTTACCCAAAGAGAATGCAATGCAATCAGGGCTTAAAGGCATTTCATCCCTAAAACTTGGCATGCTCTAAAAACTTTTAAAAAATGCATAAGAATTTTAATCGATTTGTACCCGATCCTGGTTGGTATCGTATGCATCCTTTCCTGTCATCTTAGAGTTTTTGAAAAAGGACAGATGAACGTTTAGAATGGTTTTGACATGAGTGCTTTTAAAATTTTGATGGTAAAATGGACTTTCTAGATTCCTAGAACAACGGATTTTGAATAGACGAATAGGCATTTGATATTGTACAGGCATTATGCTTCCTTCGGAGGTCCAAAGCAACATTTTGCCGACCTGCCTCATTCAAAACAAGAAAAATTTATAAAAATCTGCAAAAGAATGAAGTATTTAAGTTCACGAAGGGAAAAAAGTCGTTTTACATGCAATGCAAAAGAGCCAGAGAAACCCCGAACTTGTTCTTTTGCACATCATTATCGATCGAATAAGTAATTTCCATTTTTGCCATCATTATGATTCCTACAAACTCAAGTGACATTTATATAGCTTCAATACCTATAAAGCGGCTTCATTATATTAGTTTAAAAGAAATCACTGTCATCTTACGAGAGTAATCCGTCCTTTTATATGTCATGTCATTCTTCTCCGGTTCCTTTCCACCTCATCAATATTCTCCTCCTCAACTCGTTCATTTTTTTGCGAATATTATTTTTCACCGAAAAACATCTGGGGCGAAAGGTATAATGCATTGCATTGATGAGATTTAGATGATCATGAGCTACTTCTACTTCAGTATATGTAACATCCTATCATATCACTTAACACCTCCTCCTCCGTGTAAGTATTTTTACCCAGAGCATTTTTTGTCATTCAAGATGATATTTGTACTTGGCATTTGAGCTTTAGAAAAATTCGATTTCATTTCTCATTTTCATCAACTTTCCTCCAGCCACATGGAAAGGTAAAGTATATTATATGGCCTTGGCATGACAAACGTTTTTAAGAATTCCACTCATATCCTCTTCTGTTCCACTTTCCCTACTTTTCACCTATTACTGTAAACATCACACGTTTTTTTGAAAGAAAATGGGATCGATTTTTATGCGATATTACTTCAAATAAAAACTATGAATCAGTCGATTGATCTTTCTGATTCTCTTCTGATCTACTTGATATTTGCAAAAAAATATTACGTCTCGATCTTCAGAACCGATGATGCTAATATCATATCATCATCACCATCGCCACTGCCACCGACGTGTTTGATATATTGCCAAGAAATTATTCATGCAAACATGCAGCAGTGTCGTTGTCACCTCCATCATGTTATGTTCACAGGAATCTGTGAACAGTTCCTCCTGAGAAATGAACTCACTCGACTCGAGGGAAAATCATGTCTAGCCTGAGTACTATAATTGTAAGTAGTGCTATTTTCAAAGCAAACACTTCATAAAAAATGACGACGGTGACGATGATGACCCATCAGGAATGAATAGTACTGTGATCAGTGATGGTCGCTCGTGGGTGTATGTTTTATAAATACTAGGAAGGGGATGATAGGATGCAAAATGCAAATTACACTTTTAATATGAGATGAAGTATTGCAGATACAAAACGAATAATTTGCACTTTGAGTGGTTTTGTTTGGTAGTTAAATCATTGGAGCATTAAATTATTTTGACAGGGACGGATGATGACGATGATGATGATGATGTATGTATGAAGAGGAACGTGAGTGGGCATGAAATATTTTTTACGGTGTCTTTTATTTTTACATCTTCTTGTCATACTATATTTGGATAGATGGGTTGGCTTTTGTTTGCATACATGCCAAGAGAAAAAATTACGTGATTAATTACCAAAGGATGCATCATGTTTTGTGAGACTAACTGTCCCTCATTTCCTTTCACAGCTTCTACTAATCTTTATCAACATGATTATTGCGATGTGATCGCTGTGATCATCTTCGTGAAGATAATTACACCAGCAGAAAGGGAATGAGGATGAGGCGCAACGGGAGTCCGTGTTGGTGTTATTTGGTTTTTAAAAACTATTCTTTTTTTGTTTTTAAGAAAAAAAGGTCATTGTAAGTCAGGAGAAGAAGATGAAGGGAAAATATTTAGAATGATTTGTCGTGTGCGTAATTAAATGCGAATTCATAAGTTATGAAACAAATTGAAGAAATGTTGCATTTAATTTGAATTTTAATTATGGATTACGCATATAGGTACATCAATTACTTACTACACAATTTTCTTAAATGCTTAATTATCCATCTTGGCTTGATGAAGGATCTAGTAAACACGAAGCAACGGAATAGATTAGAAAGGATAATTTGTCTGACGCAATTCATATAAGCTTCAGTTATAAATTGGTATTTACTTTTATTAGGTATTTTAATGGATCGTTCAAGGATTGCGAAAAAGTATTTACTTTAAAAAACCATGAATTTCTATTTGTGTCTGACATTGTTGAGAAAGATAACAAAATGTGCTGCATCAAAATAATTCCTGTTAAAATGACTACCTACGCATTTTTATCATAATTGCTGTCGCATTACTCCAGTTATTAAGGTGATAGCATGTGGTAGTTTTGATAAGAAAACAAGACGTAAACGACGTGAATCATGAGTTTAAACTGATAAGAACTTGACGGATCCACTAACTCCGTTCTTCCCAAATAAAATACATGTTTAGTTCGTAAAGAAAAACAGGATTCTTTCGTTTGAATAGGGATTCTCCAGAACACAAGTTCAGTGTCACTGTCTTTCTAACTTCATAATTGTGTGAATATGAACTGATCCAATTTCATCATGAACTGGTTTGGTTTCAGGTCAGACACTCCATCCTCATCATATCAGGCATGTATCATTTCATAATTTTGAAGTATGAGCAATGAAAAAGATATTTGATGCGCCTGAAGGTGCTTTTAGAGAAAGGCAGACGTTTTATTCTACTGGAACAACGACGTGGACGGCGTAAATGTGCTTTAAAGCATGTTTTCAGCTTAATTGGATCATTCCAGACATTCATGATTTAACAATTATTTTTTGATAATCTAACAGCACAGTTCTAGATATCGTTTCAAGAATGTCGCTAAAGACCCAATAAGGCTGGTCAAGTCAGTTAAGGTCTGATTTTACCGGACAATGTAGTGTATAAAAATTCAAGTTTCATTGTAAAATTCAGCGTTGTGAATGTTACTTGTTCACAATTCACCACCGACCTTGCTCGTTTCCCATGCACTTCACCCCGTCAATCATTTTTACCTGAGGTTATTCAAGAGTATATGCATTTTTATACTTGATGATCTGACATGTTCCCTCCCTCATATCATCAAACAATGAAGGGTCACACATGACTTTTCACCAGAAATACTTTGAACAACGATTTAATTCATTTGTGTGTATGTACATATTTGTTACCAGAGATCTTTTGTGGCAATCAAGCTCCCTCGTTAAAAGAGTAATATCGTGGTTTAGCCTGGGTTTTTGGTTTGTATCTCACAAGAAGATCCTCACAAGTAGCGTGGTAACTTTTTTGTGTATATATTCAATCCATCTGTATGTAATAATACTACTACAAAACACGCATAGCTAAAGTTATAGTTATGAACCTAACCATTTCTAATTATATTTTAACCGCATTCTCCACCTCACGCATTCCTTTCCACCACCACCATATTATTATCCATCCACTGAACAATAGAAAAAGGTTAGAAGCAAAGTCACGAGGAGCGAGTAATTATTTACGGAACGGTTCAAATTCAACTCTCCAGCTCAAGTGCAAGATGAAATGTATATTAGTTTATATAATGCCTCCCTCCACAATTTGAAAAGATTTTTGCAGATAAATACTTGAAAATGACTATGTAAATAAATACATAAAAGTTTTTTCCTTATCAGGTTTGGTCACCCATCTGGCCATTAATTTCTGGAAATACGAAGTTCGATTCAATTTTGCAACTTTTTGTTTGCGAAAAACTTTCAAAGAAAAAAAATCATTTTCGGGAACAGAAACTTTCTCTTTTGAAAGAAGTCTCCAGACGGAAGTTTTAGTGGGGACAGAAATAGAGCAACAGGAGAGGGAAGTACGGAGATGAGGATATTTTTAAGACCTGCTTTTATTGCTATTTTTGTTCGTAATTTATCTCAAGGGTTGTTGACTCGATGACAAGCTGAGTTTCAATATGATATCGATGAAGGTTTTTAAAGTGGGCAGGAAAAACTTGATGAAAATAGACGACGAATTTTTTCAAATTAAAAGGACCCGAATGTAACGAGTATCAAACACGATCGTTTTTTGGTTCAAGTGGAATAATTTGGTAGATTTTATCAACAATTAACAATAATTGAAGTGGTTATAGCTTGATTAAATTCTCTTAAGATAGGATATGCAAGTAATTTTTTCATTAATTACATGCGTTACCTTTGGATTCTGTGGTTTTCCACTTCAAGCCGACAAAGTGAGCTGTGTCAAGTGATACTTTAAGCCCGTATTGTTAGAAGCAGTGGGCTGGGTAACCATTTCATTTAAAAACCTTCCCGTTACACAAATACACCTCCAATCAAGGCAGCAAGGGATCAAAGATTACCCGAATATTGAAAGATTTTAATATTAACAATGCTAGAACTGGTACTTATTCACCTCATTCAAAGATGTAAGTAAAGAGGATGTACTCCCATGCCTTGGTCGACTATTAAAACACATCTAAAAATAATATTATTGAAGAACCTGATTTCATTATTCTGCTCGTAATAACTCATTCAGTATGTACAAAAACGTACGTTATTTTGAACCATGAGGAAAAATTATTGATTTTGTCCTAAGGACAGAACAGGTACTATACCTACTTTGATGTATGTAAGCAGTGTCACATATCAACCCGAATACAAATAGAATTGTATTGTTCTTTTTACGAGGAAAACCACAGCCACCCATTAACACCTTTGCCACCCACGAGTAAAGTCATTTGTTGACATTTTCAGTTCAAGCCTCTCATTCATTGGGCTTCACATATCAGGAGAGCGGCAAGCGTTTCAGGTGAAACCACCAGGATGACACTACAGTCATTAATGCGATTAATACACATTATTTGTATTCATAACCGTGACTTTCTGGCTTTTTCTAAAGCTTTAGTACAATGACACTCCAGGAAAAGGTTACACAAAGCTCAGATTTCAGCAATGAGGTTTTACATTTGATACGCATGACGATGCTTTTGACTCTCATTCTATTTCCTCATTATTACGGGACTGTCATCGAAATTCTATGCAAAGAATTCCTAAAAACCCTTCATCAGAAAGGATTTAATTTTAATTTCTACATTCCTCCACAGGGTATTTGCTTTTGTATGAAAGTTCAGCTACTTTTACTATTCACTTGGGCATATAAGTAATTAAAGATTCAAAAAAAAATATTCAAGATCAAAATGCTCCTTAATTAATTAAAATAAAAAGCAATTTGAGCAAAGTCGGAAATCACAAGTCCCACCTTACAACTTGCAAGTTGCAACAATGAGATGATGAAGGGGGAGAGAGTGAACAAAGAAGCAATTAAAGTTATGAATAGAAATTGAACTTTTACGAACTCCTGCCTTTCTTCTTCCTCTTCCTCGTTTGTATCATCATCATCATCTTGCTAATCATCCTACGCATTTCATTTTCACTTTCCGAGGATAAATAAAATATAAAAAAATTAAAAATCTTCCGCATTTCCATTTCTTTCAAGGTTTTATGGAAAACTTCATCTCTTCTTCTAAATTTTTCATGACGATGAGGGGACAGAACAGGATGCCAACGAAAAAATTGAAAAAAAAGACGACACGGGAGTGTCATAACACTGCATACTTTTAAAGTTCCAGGGGGTTTGTTTTAGAATCCATCTGAAACAGAATCTCTCCTCCTCTCGTTAAAGTTGTACTTGTAATTGTTTACACATGCTACCTACATTTTTTTAAAGCAGTTGGATAAAAAAAAACTGAAAACATTTTCTGGAAAATGTGCCATAAAACTGCACAGCGCACCAGAACGACCAGCAATTCCAGTCTCATTGTTCATCGTTTCAAAAGCCAGCATTTTTTTTGCTGTTGACTTTTTTGTTTTTTATTTCATAATTTTCATTTAAAATAATCAAAATTGTCTACAGTAATGTCCACCCAGAGGTTTATAAATGTCCAGCTTGGGATTTCAAAGCATTATTTGAAATACTAGAAGCAGGCCAAACCAGGCAGGTAGTCTTTTCACTGCAGCAGTAATAGCAATAGCAATAACGATTTACAAAAATGCATAGAAAAAAATAACTCTGGAGTAGTGGGAAAGCGTTTATTTATTCAAGTGCGTCCCGCTCGCGCGATGGTCCGGCAGTCCTTGCATAATAGAATTGCTCACATTTACAAGTAAATTATGAGTTTAATCCACCTATTCCATCGGAAAAGATCTCTGAAAAGTTTTCATTTTTCATTTAGAAAAAAATCCTTATTTGGCAGTTTGTATGATATTTTCTGTAGAAAAAAAGTCATGAAGCCATCAACTGTAGATCTAATCATTAACTACTACTATGGGGGTAGTACAAGAAGAAGGCATGAAGCAGAAGCTTTTGAATTAATTTTCTCGTGTCCAGTCCGCTATCTATACAACATTCATTCCACTCCATAGTCCCATGAGTCTACTCAGAAAAACTTTTTTGTCAGCAAAAATTCATAATTGCTGCCCATCCGCGTTCTCCAAGATTTTCTTTCTTTCACATTTTTTCCAGCTTCTTTTTCAAAGCAAGAATTGATCATTTATTCTTCTCATTCCATTTTTTAATGTAGAGGAGGGAGTAAAGCAGGCAGGTTTGGATGAAAAACTGCACACATTTTTTGGGTAAAAGTATTATTACGAATGAATTCAATTTTAACGAGAATTTTAGCATTTTTCTCAGATAAACAAAAACCATCATGATTATTATTGCGTTTCATCATTTTCATGACATTAAACCTGACTTGACTTGCATGGCTTCCCTCAACACTTGAACAACTTCCTCAAAGGAATTACTAAAAAATGAAAGGATTCCTTCAGACAAAAATGCATGTGAGTGATGGACTGCTTTAATTTATAAAAGACTCTGTCAGTCTGACTGTCTTTACCTTTTCTTTCGTAATAGCCCTCGAAACCACAAAAAAATGTCCCGTCTCATTCTTAATAACCCCGTGCGTCTTTTCTCTTTTCAAACAGTTTCATTTCATTGCAACATTTCTTTTTTTTTCAAAAGGATGAGTTAATACATGAGCGGTGGGATAATGGCCATGCCATATTTCAAATTATTATTTTTTTCTTCTTTTCTTCCTAAAATCAAATACTTGCTTGTTATATTCATACTTTGTTGGTTTTTTAGCAGAAAAAAAAGATGGTAAAAATGTTTTTCAGCTTATGTAACTCATCTTCATCATCTCATCACAATTGCTATTGCCATTACTATTACTATTACCACACAGGTAATATGGCATGGCATACATCAAAGTAATGAAAAGAGAGAAGAAAAAAATCTTGCATAAAGTAATATGAATGGGGATGATGAAAGGTGTGTTTTACCCAGTTTGAATTATTTTATACGCCAAGGCAAGGTTTGGTTTTAGTCTCAGGCTATATGGGTATGTATATAACTTTCATAATGTAAAGGTATTTTTCATGGAAAAATACTGAAAATGTAGTGTCAAGTCCATTGCCGCGAGTATATTGGGATGAGTGAGAGAGTGCTAAATTATTCTTTTCATTTTCATTTCAGCAGTTCATTTATTTATTTTGCTACTACTATACCATACCATAGTATGCTCTCCTGTAACTAAAGTTTAGTTAGGTGTGATGTAGCAAAGAAAGAAAATTGTACGCAAAATTATTCAATTGAATGATATAGGATGATACCACTTTTTACTGTAAATTGGGCAACAAAACTTCACGCAAGTACATAATAAAATCCTGCATTTCATCAAATACCATTAATTCCACTTTTAAAGCTAAACAATAATTTTTACGATGGTTGTTCGTCCCTCTTTAAATATTATTTGGCCATGCCACGATCATAATTTTTTTTCAGTCAAATATTTTTTTGCGTGTACGCATGAACACTCCAGACAGTGAATTGTGAAGTGAGTGAATATTCTTTGAGGAAATCAAGCAAGATTCATTCAAGAAGGCCAAGCCTAGCCAAAAAAACTGAAGGGATGAGAAGAGGATGTGAACCCTCACATACCAATAATTCTAGATTATTTGAGAAACGCCTCCGTTATGAAAACAGTAGTAAATCTAAAAACGAAAAACTTGTAATACATTATTTGCTCATTTTCTCTTGTTTTCTTCCGCTCCAACCCCTCCTTACATAAGTAGTCGTTTAGATAACGCCAAGAACTTTTTAGAATGGTCATTTTAAACCAAGTCCAAGATATTTTTTTGTGAGCATTGCATACTGATTGTGATTTTAAATCAGAAGCGGAGCAAAAAGAAGGAGCAAGCACGAGCACGGATTAAATACGAGTAGACGGTTTCGTTTTTCTTACCATTACATTACTATTACAAATAGGTTTCTGCTATCTAAAAACGAAAAACTTGTAATACATTATTTGCTCATTTTCTCTTGTTTTCTTCCGCTCCAACCCCTCCTTACATAAGTAGTCGTTTAGATAACGCCAAAAACTTTTTAGAATGATCATTTTAAACCAAGTCCAAGATATTTTTTGTGAGCATTGCATAGTGATTGTGATTTTAAATCAGGAGCGAAGAGAAATGAAGGAGCAAGCACGAGCACGGATTAAATACGAGTAGACGGTTTCGTTTTTCTTACCATTACATTACTATTACAAATAGGTTTCTGCGAAAATGAGGATATATGAGGACCATGAATCATTTTTCATGAAGTTTTCTGCTCTAGAAAAGCCAAGCCCCGAACTGGAAAGCATCATCTCAAGGATTTCCTTCCTTCTCAAGAATTTGAATGGGAGTTTGAGGTTTGTGATGGTGGCCGAGGCCATTAAAATCCGCACATCTACGCATTTATCGAAATCCATTTAAGTTACATACAAGCGAAAATTGAAGTCTTTGATCGTTTTGCAAATCCTCAAAAGACATTCCGATATCAAATGACAATGAATCCATGTCTTCCAAAAATGATTTGAGGGAATCGTGATTTGTCTGAATCACGCATCTTGAAAATAAATGTACGTACATTTCCCATAATTTTAAATGCTTTGGCTGAGGATGTACCATGTACCTACTCGATGACGTATTCCCCTTTGGTGGTGTGGTTAAACCAATAAAACTCGAATGAACTCGTTAAAGTGCATTTAATATGCAC
>JAHZMX010001919.1:0-14942 GCA_027743895.1 Seira musarum | reverse complement strand
TCCAAACAACTTCTCCTACGTAGTACGTACTGACTGGAAGACATGAATATGAAGGGAAAAGTTGCACGAACTAGAAAAGTCCATGAAATACGACGATGCATTTCTTTATCTGTCTTTATGGCTTGCTCTAAAACTCTAGAAAAATATGACTTTCACCACCCGCCCATATTCCGGTATCCGTTCCAATGAGTGAATGGCGTGTGCTTTTTCCTCTGGATTTGAATGTCGTCCCTATTTCATTCATACTTACACTTTTCTTCTTTTTTTTAGGGCTTGCCTCTTGTCTTGACTGACTGACTGAGAAAGTCAAAGCCAAGCCAAAGTCAAATCTTTTTCGTTTTTTCTTTTACTCTTTTTCGCAATAGAGAAAAAAAGTTTGGTGAAGCATGTGAAAAAAAAGAGTACCACTTCCACTACAACACAGTTACAAAGAGTCAAAATACCACATTAAAGGTTGTTCTTTTTCCTCATTCCACATGACAGGAGGAAACGATACTACTATAGTGATTCTTTGCGATCCGATTTTCCTGAATTTTTCAGGAGTGATCCCTTATTGTTTTTTCTTGCTTCCACGTTGTATTGAAATTATTGCCCCGTGTGCCATGCCTCCAGCTTGAGAGCTAAAGTGAAATATTGAAATACGGAAAGAAGTAGGTGACTAGTGAAGAATGGCAGGAGAAAGGGGGCTTTGCATAATAGATGTTTACATACATCATTCGAGCATATGCATTTAGTACTTGCATGTACGGGGAAAGGCAACGATCTTTCTTTGAGCTCGAACAGGAAATAGCAAAGTTTACTGGAAGCAAGAGAGAGAGAGAGAGAGTCAAATAAGTGCCTATTTTTTTGCCGGTGAAAATTTGCCCCTCTTTCTCGCCATTTATACCTGAAAGAAGCGTGAAATTGAGGGTGAATCGAAGAAAAATGTGAGCGAATAGTTATGGCTCAGAGGTTTTGCTATATTTTTTTTCCACGTTGACAAGGGAAATATCAAATTCAAGTTTTCGCCATTTCCTATTCCACTCTTGAATTCTGACTTATTCATGCATGCTCTATTCGCCCGTACAAAGGAGTTGTGTGTTGATTGAAACTGAAAAGGAAAATTTGGGTGGAAGGGAAGGTAAAATGGTATATTGGCACAATGTCTTTCCGGCACTGTAAGTTGATTATTAACACACTCCAGATTTTATAGTTGGGTTCATTTAAATATGCGCTTTGTAAGCGTGTTTGAATTCCCTTTCCAATGGAATTTTCCCTTTTTCTTCTGTTCGCGTGGGCGTTTCGCTCAAAAAGTCCAGATTGACTTGAAATCACTGTCGCTTTTTAAATATACTTTGAAGGAGAAAATCGACTTTTGTCAATCTACAAAAGAATACTGTGCCAGAAACTTAATAAGATTACGCTGTACATTCGCATAAGTTAAAATTCCCTTGTATTTCCAGACAGAGGAATACAAGAAGAGATTAAGATATTTTATGAGTCTGAAACACTGCGACAACGAACAAATGCTCAAGCATGTTTGAAGAAGCCAGAGAAAAGGAAAAATTTTAATTTGCAACACAACGTAATCTTTTTATTCCATACTTACGCTTGGAAAGACCAGAAAAATTTCGACTACTTATCGCACCAATTTCCTCGAATTACTTGTACTGTTGTACTTGACATCCTCCTTTTATCTCATTATTTCATAGCTCCAGAGATAATTGTGCATAACTTCGTGTCATTATTTGCAACAAAAACGCAAGTCTGGGTTTTTTGCTCAGAGAGAAAGAAGCGAATGGCATGGTATAAAAACTTTCGGTTTAATTTTTTTGTAACACAAACCTCTGCTTTGTCGTTTGCTCTCATTGGCATTCCCATTATCGTTATAGCCATTGTAGTACCATTTTCTTTAAAAAAAATACCAGAGCAAAATTTTTTAACGAAAGTATGACAAAGTCGTAAAGAAACGTCATTCCGGTGACGATCTCCTGTATTACCGTTCAGCTCATTCTTTCCACCACGCAAAATCCACTAAAAAGTTGTACAACGTGCTATTCTACTGCCCATTCCCTAGTAAGTATATGTGCTCTTGCTCATATTACAGAGCAAATGATGGAATGATAAGTTTTCAAAAATGAGGTTGACGACAGGAGCAAAGAGAACACAAATTGTAGTTCCTCTCCATTACCGTCTTCATTTTCCAGGAGTTATCTCATTTTCTGGACACATTTAAAGGACATATAGTTTTATGGTTTATCTTACCTTTCCCTCACAACTCTAGTTTGACTCCACCTATCACTTTGCGTCTGCTATTGGATGTCAGCTACTTCTCTCAAAAACATTCAAGTTCTAGCGTAGATTGTAATGGAAAAACTAATACGTGCATAAATAATGATATTATTATGTACATGAGAGCAAATTATAGGGAAATGGAGTGACAGAAAATAAAACATACTGTAACTGCATAAAACCCTGCATGTACTTATTTACTATCACTGCTTTAGGTCGTTGTCAGAAAAATTTTCCTTAAAAAAATAGTGTCGTCGTGTGTTCAACCCAAGAGGACAGTCAAAAAGCAGGCATAAAAATTTAATGGAGCTGTCGTCATTTTCCTATGTGAAACCCATTTACATACACAAAGTTCACGCACTCACGTTTTATCCGGAGTCTGGAGACCACTGACTAGTTTGGTTTATGTAAGAAAAAAAAGAAGTCAAGTGGCAGTCAGTTGGGAAGAGATAGATTGTCTTTGTACCCAGAAAATATTTGCATTTTTTCGGTTTATTTTCTCACACAGTCTTAACAGGATAGCACGGATAAAAATTTAAAATGATGGGAATGGGAAATGGAGCTTCCTCTGAACTCATAAAAGAAAATGCGTACAAAAAAAGTTGCTCTAAACAAGAGCAAAGGCAAATGATGGGATTATCCAGATTCCTTATCATCAACTATCCTTGACGTCTTTTTGAAAAAAAAAGCTGGAGAAGTAAATAGTAACTTGATATAATTACTGCCACTGTGACTATAGTACTATGCTTATCGCTATCATTCATGGTGTCGTCATTTTCCTATGTGAAACCCATTTACATACACAAAGTTCACGCACTCACGTTTTATCCGAAGTCTGGAGACCACTGACTGGTTTGGTTTCTGCAAGAAAAAAAAGAAGTCAAGTGGTAGTCAGTTGGGAAGAAGGCCAAGCGAGGGAAGAGATAGATTGTCTTTTTACCCAGAAAATATTTGCATTTTTTCGGTTTATTTTCTCACACAGTGTTAACAGGATAGCACGGGTAAAAATTTAAAATGATGGGAATGGGAAATGGAGCTTCCTCTGAACTCATAAAAGAAAATGCGTACAAAAAAAAGTTGCTCGAAACAAGAGCAAAGGCAAATGATGGGATTATCCAGATTCCTTATCATCAACTATCCTTGACGTCTTTTTGAAAAAAAAACAGGAGAAGTAAATAGTGACTTGATATAATTACTGCCACTGTGACTATAGTACTATGCTTATCGCTATCATTCATGGAAAAAACATTTTTTTCCTGTAAAATCTAATCCATATCAGTAATAGGTCTGTTCGAGGTAAAGAAAATGATGCACTTCTTGAAAAGCATATTTCATTGAGTTACATGGCTCTGACCTTTGTCTCATAATTCATTCTTCTGCTGTCTTTTGTAAGAAATACTGCCGCATCAGCGACTCCCTCCTATTAACCTTGATGATGATTCGAGAATTCTTCATTTTTTTCTGCTGCAGTAACGCTGTCTCTTCAACATAGTTGAGACGACTGGCGCATTTCGTCAGTTTTTTTGCTTTCATTCACTATCCACCATGTCAGTGGCTCAATTTATCTTAATCGGTACTGGAGATTACTCCAACCCTCTTAACATTTATTTTTGGATTTTTTTGACCGAACAAGCTCTAACCCAGAGCTGTAATCGGTGAACATGCATGACCTAATTTTCACTGCAATATTAATTTACTGCAGTGGTTGAAAAATGGGAAATACAAAAGAAGACATTNCCTTGATGAGGATTCGAGAATTCTTCATTTTTTTCTGCTGCAGTAACGCTGTCTCTTTAACATAGTTGAGAGTTGAGACGACTGGCGCATTTCGTCAGTTTTTTTGCTTTCATTCACTATCCCCCATGTCAGTGGCTCGATTTATCTTAATCGGTACTGGAGATTACTCCAACCCTCTCAACATTCATTTTTGGATTTTTTGACCGAACAAGCTCTAACCCAGAGCTGTAATCGGTGAACATGCATGACCTAATTTTCACTGCAATATTAATTTACTGCAGTGGTTGAAAAATGGGAAATACAAAAGAAGACATTAAATTCGTGTTGCATTTTGCATAGGTATTTGAACTCAACCTGGAGAAAACGAGCAATATATGAACTTTCAGAAGGTATAGACTCACAACCACAGACATGATATGTTTCCGTCTTTACTGCATTATGATGACAGTATACAACTCAAACTTGTTCCAGCACAGAAGTAAGGATTCCTCAAAGGCATTTTTGAGCCAAGGTTGTATTGTATCCTCACATTTATCCTTCTTTCCTCCAACTCTCGTAAGAAATTGCACCCGGAGGAAGTAAAGGCAATAAATTATTCTTGTTTTCCCTATACATATTTCAATGGTACCTTTCTTCCTCCCTGCTTAAATGTAGCAGAAGTGAAGAATATTGTGCAAGTTTTAAATTGGGAAGGAAAAGTCATAGTGAGAAAGGAAAGAGTTGAAAATGTTCCGGGAGAAAAGGGAAATGTAAAATTAAAAGGATGAGTGCTAGCTTGCACACTACACACCAACGTAAAAGTACTCAAAACGTCTTGCAGCAACTGTGCTGCTCAGGTTGGAGGTTAGAGCACCATAATAATATTCAGTTAGAGCTGGGATCAGGGCAATTCAGGGCGGTTTTTTTCAGGGCAGGGCAGGGCCACAGAAAAAAATCAATTTCAATTTCAAGGCCACTTTAAGAATTCAGGTTCAGGGCAGGGATAAAATTGAATATTTGTGATCAGGGCTGATTCAGGGATTTTCAGGGCACATTCAGGGATTTCAGGGAACTTCAAGGCAGTGTTCAGGGATTTCAGGGCGGGGTTCAGGGATTTCAGGGTGCATTCAGAGAAATTCACAGTCTAGTGTTTTCAGGGCATTTCAGTTTTATAATTCAGGGTTCAGCTAGTTCAGCAAGTTTAGGATTTTCCTGACTTGATTCACTCATTTTTGAAAAATACTTTCAACAGCTATAAAATTTAACAACGCTGTAAAGGTTCTAATTTCTCAACAACGTCGCATCCAAGTAATACTTTAGGGAAACGTACCTGAGCACTGATTGCTTAAAAAAACAGTACATTGTTTGCATTATGCATCAGATGTTCAGCTTTGCTTCAGGTCAATTCTTAATAATGCGCGTTCAATTGATGCGAACCCGCCAGGAAAATCATTGAATTTACCCTGAATTCCCTGATCCTGCCCTGAAAATCCTTGAAACTGCCCTGAAAATCCCTGAAACTGCCCTGAAAATCCCTGAATTCCCTGCAGGGCAGGGAAATAGAAAAAATCAATTTCAAGTTCAGGGCAACTGCAAAAATTCAGGGCAGGGCATGCCCTGAACTTGCCCTGACTTGAATTGAATTGAAATTTCCCTGAACCTTGATCCCTGATCCCAGCTCTATATTCAGTCAACCCTCTTTACAACAGCTATTTCATATTTCTTAAAAAGAACATCTTCAAAGTAAATTCTTTTGGAATCTTCTCATCCCGCCGGTGAATAAATTGGAAATTTCTATCTTTTACGTATGGAATAAGTAACGTAACTATTTTTTCTTAGAAAATCCGTTTAAGCTATGTGCACAACGTATGAATATTAAAAAGTACCTGACTGAACATTCCAAATGTAAGGCGCATTCGTAAGTACATAGGGGTAGACCATGTGGACAATCATTATTGTTTCACTTAACTAAATTGGCAAAGTTCACAAGAGCACATGAAAGTATTAAACGAACGCATACATACATATTGTGCTAAGGATTCTACATCTCTATTAATTTTTATGCTCATTTTTGTACCTCAAAAAGCATTTCTTCCATCCGTGCGTGAATTCAGAACCATGTTTCATAGAAGTTGTTGAAAAGAATCCAGTTCCCACCATGAAAAGGTACTACTACGCTCAAGCAAAGAGTTAGAGAGATCTCATGTTGTCATCACCATTATCATCATCATCATCACTATCACTAGCAAACAGTAGCAGTCTTCATTTCATACTCCATTCTTCGCTTTCAACAGTTGACAACGACTAATCCATTGATATGCCTGGGGATTTACAAGCTATTTCTGTTGGAAAGTCAAATAAAAACAGCGAATGCAAAATGTTAAAGTACCACCACAAATAAGGCAAAAGTTTTGTATGTTTGTCTACTTTTTATCAGGTAAAGTACTGTAACTCAATTAAGGTCTTTGGCATGCATGCCATGCCACTTCACAAGCAAATATCACCACGCCACCATGCATTAATTCCATTTCTGTCATCCGCACTCACTTAACAAAAGGACGTTTGCCTAAAACATGACTTATTACTTACTCATCCACTGATACAAGCTATCTTTTAGGGATACCTAAGTACGTATGGATGTGATGTGATCTGGTATTGACATTTATTGTAATTCGATAAAAGCACCAGTATTTGCGTTGCTCATTTAAGCAAATAACCAAGGGTCTTCTAAATATTTATCCTGTGTGTATGTGTTTGTTGTGCAAAATGTAAAAAAAAGCTAATGATGCATCCATATCTTATCCCTAAGATTATATTCAATGGATACTCTGAGTGTTTTTATGTGAATTGTGAACCTAATCAAACCTAAATGTATCTTATCATGAACAAACATGAAACTTTCAAAAGCCCTGCTGTCAAGATAAGTAAATTCCACAGGCAGCATCCAAAAGAAGTCTCATTCATCAAGGTTCACGCATGCATTGAGTACCTTTTCATAAGTCAGTCATAGTCATTTATGCCTTTTTTCAGAAATACCTTGAATATTTAACCAATTCCAAGACACAAACAGGATTTTTTTTACAATTGATAATTGTCTTCTCTCAATTTATTTTCTACTACATAAATTGTAGTTGAATAAGTAAAAGCACAACTTTCCAACATTTATCGCAAGCAATTTATGATGTCGATTTTGATGTGATGGAGAAGAAATTACCAACTTCCGTCGTTTTTCCTCTTTAATGTACAGTAGTAAAACGATTTGCAAAAGTTTTTTTTATCTGCCAAAATCACTTTATTTCATGCACGTAAGATTCATAAACCTATCTATCTACTCACATCATCATCATCATGTCATCGGATTTATTTGAATCGTTAAAATCCAAGTCGATAGGTTTATGCAGATTAACGAATAGCTCATCAGTGTCACTAGAGAAATTACACGTGTGGAGGAGTGCATTAATATCGCGTCATGTCATGCGAAAACATGACTTCTTTAAACTAAGCCCAAGCCGACGAACGAAACGCTAATGCAAAATATGTACGTTCTATGAAAATAACAAAAGATAAAGTAACAAGTGGTAAACCGCGGAAAGCTTTAGTTTATTTGAACGAACAGAGCACATCATTTTCCTGTACTCTTATAGGTTGGCTGGCTGACTGTTTTATCGGTTTCGTTTCAAATAATTGCAGTCGTTAATTAACTTGTAAAACTTGAGGTTTTTATTGTTCTGTTGACATAACCTCAGGGACGTGTTTGCCAAACCGTAAAACGTAAATTTTCATTTGCCGTCTTTATTACTGTTCGTGATGTCAGAGTCAGAAGACACACACAATATTAACTTTTAATTAAGCTATCAAGCCTTTACGTTAATCACAGCCGACGATAATTCGTCCTTAACTTTTGGACTTCTAAATATTTTTTAGTGTAGAACAGTTGATATTTCTTCCTTTTCTTTTGAAAGTTTTTGGGGGAACATATTAAATTAAATATTATTTACTTTGGCAGAAACTCTGTGTTTGTTTAGACTTTAAGGAAGACTTTTCGGATTTGGTGAATTTTTTATGTTTCTTCTTTCGCTCGAGTGATCAAACAAGCCTTAAGCTTCAAATGGGATTAACGTAATGAAATAGTATCAGTTTCGTCGTAAAAAACGCGAAATTATATTTTCCCTTTTTGTTTGCTTTGAAAGCTTAAGAGGTGTACTTACTTCAGTGTTTAAAAGAAAAAGACAAGGCCATCCTCAAGGGGGAACCGATTGACGTAAGATCGTTGAAATATTTTTACTTCTCCTTTTATCATGAAAATTCTATACGTTCAACACATTAAAACACGAGGATGTGTATAGTCTTGGTTTTTTGGTACCCACTTGTTTCGTGTATGATGGTCTTTTCAAGGCGTTATTTTGCATCGGGAATAATATATTGCTATACTATCTCATTTGCTCGTGCTTGCAGATTTAATTTAAACTTTGTGTAAACAAAGGTGGGGAAGATGTTGAAGGAAAAGAAAAATAAACTTGCTCAACTTCAAATACATAATAAAGCTACCAGCAAGGGATAGACTGACGCCACACCGACCATTATCATTGGCATTGAATACAATATGCTAAATAAAAATAAACCAAACCAATCCTTCTAAAATACTTGCTTGGTCTTTGTATATGTGTATCATCTAAGCGAAATCAGAATGACTCAATCATTTTATTGGCATTTTATTTCCCAAATAAAAGGGTAAATGTCTTTTCAAGGCGTTATTTTGCATCGGGAATAATATATAATGCTATACTATCTCATTTGCTCGTGCTTGCAGATTTAATTTAAACTTTATGTAAACAAAGGTAGGGAAGATGTTGAAGGAAAAGAAAAATAAACTTGCTCAACTTCAAATACATAATAAAGCTGCCAGCACGGGATAGACTGACGCCACACCGACCATTATCATTGGCATTGAAAACAATATGCAAAATAAAAATAAACCAAACCAATCCCTTTAAAATACTTGCTTGGTCTTTGTATATGTGTATCATCTAAGCGAAATCAGAATGACTCAATCATTTTATTGGCATTTTATTTCCCAAATAAAAGGGTAAAATGAAATGGAAGAACGAAAAGGGAGTACGGGTTTTAGCTGCCGAATGGCAAGAGTGAAATTCATTTCCATAATAGGGAAAAGCCTCAAACCAAAATCTAATCTAATCTGAAGGAAAACGAATCCATCCTTGTAGTTGTAGTATGTTCACAGTTCACATGAATTTTTCTTGTGAAGAAACAGAAACGACGCACGTACAGAGCTCATTCCACCCTAGGAAATTCGTTCAATTTAGTCGCAGTAACCGATTTTATTTCATTTCTAAACTTGACTTTAGCGTTTTATTGGCCCCGACTCGACATTTAAGAAGGAATGGTCTAATGCTTGATTGATATGAATGAGAGAAAACTTGGACTAGTATACCATGTGGTCGTAGGTCGTAACCTTAAATGTCCAATGTGTGTATTGTTTTTTAACGATGCGTATTTTGCGTGAGTATGTATTTTGTATGGCTAGCCACATATGCTTCCCTTCAGAATTAATTTAGTTTAATGATCATGGTCACATTGTCCACAAAAAAAATCCTGTGCTTTTTTATTGCACATTTAGCGTACATTGGCCTGTTTCTAATGTCGCGTGGGCTTCCAATTAGCTTGATCCCAACGCAAGATGCGTGTGAGTGTCTGTCAGGATTGTTCTTGTGTGTTTAGTCGTTTAGTTTGATCTCGTGTCACAATCTATTACGAGTAATTAAGCAATAATCCCTACAGTACTTGAACCAACTTTCTTTTAATTGTTCTGTGGATTGTGTATTGCTTAATACACAGAGGACATACGTGGGGGACGACGAAGGCCGTGTGTAGGTGCGGGGTAGTTCACTTTCATTAAGCTCTATTAAAATGACAAGAGCTCTTGAAACTTTATAGAAGTTTTTATTCGAACGAACTACTCTGCTGAACTGTTGTCCATTAGCTTTTCTGTAATTTCGATAAACTAAGAGCATGATGAAAATTGAGTTTCCAAACCATGTTTCACTACTGCCCCTTAAAGTTTACGTTCGTCTGTACGTGAAGATATGTTTGTGTTGATTTAAATTGAATTATTGCGACTTGATGAACTTTTCTTCATACTGGGTAGGGGAAAAAATAATATTTTCAGTTTCTAAACAGATATTTTATCAGGACTATATCATCACTATATTACTTGGATATAACATAGAACGAACAAATTAGAAACTGAAAAATGACATTTCCTTGTCTGTTTGTAATCATCGAGTTAGTTCTCGCATGAGTGGTGATTGCATCCCTATAGACATTCTATGTTGATAAATGAAGTTTGTGGTTGTGTGTAAATTACAACCAAAGTAGATGAACTCATTTCATAAACTACAAACTGCATCCACCTAAAATGTTGCTCTTGTAATACCGCGTGTTCCTAAACGCGTTGATGCAAAAGCTGTGTTATATGTTCTATCTATTTTTTTTGTTAATTATCTTTTCCCCATCTAACATGCATGTGTAACATTTTAAACTTCATTCATAAACTTGAAAATCCTTATTTATCTCAAAGTAATTTTACAGCTTGGCGATATCCAGAAATTGCTGAATGAGGTTTCAAGCAATAAATGACATCCGCCTCACCTCATTAAGAATTACGAAATGAATTGCCCATATCAAACAAACCGCTTTGCTCCGGCACCGCGAGCCTTTTGCTGCATGTATACCTACACACATGTATTTGGGGTTGTCAGGAGATTGGCTCATTTTTAATACTTACCTTTCACCATGAGCTTCACTCTATACCATCATGTAGTTTATAAGTAGAAGAAGAAGGTATTCATGTAACACAAGAACGCTACCTGAATTTGAAATGCTTAATTTTCTTGGTCCACACACAAAACCGATCCCATTACAAAGTGAGCCTTTTGTTGGAGATCATGTTTGGTCCTCGTGTCACGTTCGTACAGCAACATATAAATCTACTAATGTTATATTCTTCTCAATATCCTTTTGAAAACGACGCTGGATGATTATTTGCTCGAGGCTCTTACAAAAGAGGAACATCAAAAATGTCATAAAAGACAGTACAGACATGGTGTTCATTTTCCGCCACTGGCGCAGTCAAATTACACAGGAAAAAGTTGCAGGCGGCGGAAAATAATTTTGTGATTTTACCTGCGAATTTAAATGAAGAGTAGAAGAAATTTTAGTAGATTCGGCTTCAGTAAAACTCTTGAAATGTTTGTCTAAAACACCGAAAGAACAGAGCAGAGCAAACAGATTTTCCCTTCTTTCTGAAAATGATGATGCATGATTGTTCTGCTTCAGCTTCTTGTTTGCATTCTATTCATTGTGTCTCCGCTTACTTAGTTTTAAGAAATTGTTCTAGTACCATTTTTGGCCATTATTGCGTTACTCTTTTCCTTCTTCCCATTGAAAAATCCTCGGCCGAGCCATAATAGATTAGAAATGGGAAACGAGAAATGAAAAGGGTTTTATTCTTGCTGAGCCATATTAATATTAATAAAAAAAAACTTCATCCATTCTTTGCAATATAGACTCTTCAGTTTAGGGAAAAAGTTTGAATGAGACACGTCAGACGTTGACAAGGCATGGAAGACTCGATGTCGGTTTCATTGTATCTCACTCAAGCGTTACTTTTAACTTTCTCGAGAAGGTTGGTAGGTATACATCCTTATTGCTCAGGTAAATAAATATTTTTCCTCGTCGTGTATGATTTTCCCTAACCCATCTAAAATCGTGGCAGACAAAAGTAGATGATGGGATGGGAGGCTAACGACGACGTGGATTAATGAAGTTGTACGAGTTGGGTTGGGCGTACACAAGAAAGCCCTGTGGAAAGTGTCACTTTTTATTATTACTATTACCAAAATATTTTTCAATGTCATATTAGAAAACCGCACTGCCTAAGGAATACTTACATGTCTGAATTATCCTATCCCACCCAAAAAAATATCCGTGAAGGAATTTCTTTTTGCGTTTTGGATATATGTATAGCGCAGTTTTTTTTTCTCTGAATGAATATTTTTGTTTTTTCTTTTGATGATGATGATATTGAAAAGTTTCACGAAAAAAATGTCGGCATTCAAAGAATAAGACGCCTTTGATCTTCAAGTTTGGCCTTGCAAAATATGGCAAAATAGATATTTTGCTGTGCTGTGACTTACAAAAACAAGTACTTGATAGGGTAAAATTTATTTCAGGTTGCCCATTTCATTTCCTAAAAATGTGCTTAAGTACATACTTACACGGCTCGTTTTTCTAACACAAATAAATGCAATTTGCAAATTATGTTGGATCGAAATAATTTCAATACGTCTTACCACTGAGCTGCCTACTTTAGCTAATAACAGTGGGAGCTTTTAAAAAATGATGGCTTAATTTAAGCGCATTTAGTTTGCCTTGGAACTTTAAGCTTTTCCCTGAACCTTCTTTCATGTCGTCTCTCATCAAATGATAGCGCTACAGGGAAGTCTTCATAAAAAGACTTGTATTAAAAAAATGTTTCTTGGAATATTCTGATGGAGAGCTTTCTATCTTGACAAGTTGAATTACCACACGCACATTGATGAATATTTGGAATTTAACCCTCTCTGCCAGCACGAATCTTTCGTTATAAAAAATCCTGGAGGGAAGGAAGGATATTCGATCCAACACAATATACTTTATACATGCTAAGTCATAGACTTTTTCGGAGTTATTCGCTGTAAAAACACTTTCCTAAGTTTTTTACTGCTTATGGAATTGCCATACGCCTTATTAGGTTTCACATCAAAACTCGCTATGAAAGTGAAAAGTTCGTTCACTTACTCAAGTCCAAGTGAAGTCAAGAACAAGTGACGTTGTATGATTCTTATTGGAATCGACATTACCCATTTCTCTTCTTTTACTTCTCCTTCCCATGCTTTCTTTTAAAACACTCGAGAACCCACTCGCTCATTCACTTCATGGACTAATAAAGCTAGAAAAATTCTCCAGGAATTTGTATGAGATCTAGCTTCAAAATAGGTAGGCACCACTTCCAAAGGAAATTTTGCCGAATCTTCAACTTCTAGAAATTTTACTTCTTTTATCGAAAAAAGGAAGCATTCTTTGGAGTACATGATATTGCTTTATCGCATGGTCATATGGATTTCTGATGCTAAAGCGGACATGACTGAAGCAAAAGTTTGTTGGTCTGGGTTTTGTACTAACATGGAATTAAATTTGCATGTACATATTTCCTAATCATTTGGTATATGCCTCGCTTTCTGGTATGGTGTAAGCAATAATCCGCATTATAACGAAACACCGTAAACACAGTAAATATCGAATCTATGACTTTTTTGGCATTTTTAATGTCAAACTAGGTTCCAGAAACTACCAGGCCAATACTAATACTGATCACAATCTGCTGGCATTTATCCCCAGCCTGTGGAAAAATGCTTTTCATGTGGTCTTATCTGATCATGAGATTTGAAGATTGTGCCTAAACGCATTATGGAAGTTCTTTCCTCTTTTGTAATAGTAGTGCTCCCATGTGCTTTGCTAGTGACAAAGATGGGAGCAATTCAAACGACTACTTACTCACTCCAGTCCAAACCAGACATTGTAATTTTGCCATGATGGTCGACTGAGCTAAGAATAGAATAATACAATGAGAAATTTTGC
Source organism: Seira musarum (assembly GCA_027743895.1). Lineage (NCBI taxonomy): Eukaryota > Metazoa > Arthropoda > Collembola > Entomobryomorpha > Entomobryidae > Seira > Seira musarum. The sequence continues at coordinate 1,256 of JAHZMX010001919.1, read as the reverse complement.
CTTTAATTCTTTAAATCACACAATTAAGTCTGGGACAATGTCATCAAGATTGTAGCATAGGGCATCAAATGTGTTCCATTATTTGTAATGAAGCTGGATTTTCTTCCTTCATTTTCCTTCATGGGTTTCAAATTCAAACAAAAGACAAAAACCGCATTTCTGATGGTGAATTATGTGATGAACGCTTATCTGATTTGGTTGTGGATGTGACCCATTACCCATTCTCTCATCACTTATGTATCTAAAATTAAAACTTGTTCCTTTACGTCATCTATTTGTAATATGACAACAGCTGCAGTTACAAATGTCACGCGTCGTTCTTCCAGTGATGAGAAGTCTGAAGTAGGAAGAAGTACTACTTTTATAATCTTTTATATCTTTCTATTTTTGGAAGTAATAATGGAGACCTTACACAACACTAATCCTACCTCATCAACAAAACCTTTTATTGTACTTTACTTACGACGAGTCGAAAGTAAAATCTTTCTCTTTGCCATTCTTTTTGATTTTCACCGGAGTTTCCTGTTTCCAGATGCGACCTTCCATACAATATAGAATGATGAGAGATTTTCAGAAATAGAGAACACGATTTGGATTCGTATGAATACGATTTGCAGTTACGTGAATAGTAAGCAGGAAGGAAATGAAGGGAAAAGAGGAAAGTTGAAATGAAAAGTCCGACAATATTTTCATTTCCATTTATTTAGTTTTCCGTTTGAATGAATTCCTCAGCCACAAGACAACATAATGTGGAAATGTTCATTTCGTGTTCTGTTTCATTCTTCTTTTTATTCATTGTCTACACTGCAGCCTGTTTCCTACTTATTTCATGGCATTGTATATGATGTCGGTTGGTCGGGGATGCAGGATGGTGAAAGCTAATGTGTTGGAATATTGGTTACGAGTTTTACGAGGTTAGCGCATAATACAATGTGAAAGGAAGTTGAGCATAATGTAAGGTAAAATTATGTGGCGCACTGCTCATCTGGGATATTTTTGACGAAAAAAATGAACCCGTTGTGTAGTACATTTCACCGTTCTGTCAAATGAATTGTGAAAATAAAAGGAGAGTAGGAAGAACCAGAAAGTCGCTCATAAATTCCTAGAGAATTCTATATTCCTCCTTTTCGTTTATTATTGTCCATGGTCTGTGCAATATAATAGGAAGCAATTTGAAAATAGCTTCAGAACACTTTGAGAGAACTGGAGAGGCATTGTCGGCTTACATTCAATGGAAAAAACGATGCAACCTGAAC
>JAHZMX010001918.1:0-11428 GCA_027743895.1 Seira musarum | reverse complement strand
ATGGATTTGGCACTGGTTTCCATGTCGAAAAGGACAATTTAGGAAATTGTGGCCAGAATTGTTCGTAACCCTGATACGTTCCTTTGCTTATGAATATGTCCTCCAGCTCAAATTATATCAAGCCATTAATATCTTTACGTAGGTCGGAATTTCCCTCCATCTTTAATTAATAATCACGTCGCATCTCTTCGCGTTTAAATATAGCAACTTGCTAATCATAAATACGCCAATACGCATTTGTTCCATTTGCAATTTATTTTGAAAATAATCGCCGTTATTTATCCTATAAATTGAGAGAAACTTAAATTTGAACCGAGATTGCAGTTTGCAAAAGAGTTCTTTTTATGAAGAAGCAGCTCCTCGACACGTTTTATCTTTGTTCTCGTCTCAGCTCAAGACTCAAAAGCTTCTCATGTTTCACACACACTCGCTCGGCTTTCATATTGCTTTTTAGTTGAGGAAGCTCTTCGCTGTATTACAATCCCCTTGCACGTTCAAATTTTCAACTCTCAAATTTATTTATTCGGCTCATCATATCATTTCTATGGCTCAGCTTCTTGCACCCGAGCCGGCATAGCTCATTTCTTTGGCCAAGATTTCAGCTCCGCTCACCCTAGTGCATCATCATGTGTTTTTGTTTTGCAAATTGCAAACCATGTGGTTTTATTCTACGATTCGTCTGGACAATTTCTTTGGATTTCGAACATTTTCTAACAAATTAGTCAATGTTTAATTAGGTATTTTGAATCGTGCTATAATTTCAGTTCAATTTACTAAATTACTATAAAAACATGTCAAGTGTTGTGGAAGCAGAAACTGTGCCTTCTTCTTCTCCAGTACCAAAAATTATAACGCAGAACTTGAGTCCGAGTCCTTCAACGACCACTTCAAAATCGGAATCCCAAACGAAGAGATATCCTGAATTTATGTGGATGGTTAGTTTCGTGATTTTTAAAATTAATTTTAGTTCAAAAGTTTAGATGATGACTATTAAATTTCAAAAGAAAATCCGGTTGTTTTTATAGCGAGCAACCTTATAAATTCCCTATTCAGTTCTGCTTCAAATGAATAATTTTGCGTAAAAATACGTTAGTTTTACTACAACAGTCCGTAATATAAATATCTGATGTTGCATAATCAATTAGTTATGATTGACTGTATGGTTTTACTTCTGTTGTTCTTCAGGTGAAACCGTGTTTTATTTACAAGGAGGAATACAAGGATTGTAAAAGTTTTAAAGCTCGATTCCATCAGTACTTTGTGGATGGAGAGAAGAGCGACTGCCAACACTGGAAAGATGACTATGATAACTGCATCAAATGGGAGAACAAAGATGATGAAGAAAGTTTGGTAAAAATCGCTTTTTCTTTTTCTAATTAGGAATTAAAGTTAAACACTGTTTGGTCCATAATTCAATTAAGTTCATTGCGTTGGGTGTCTAACGGATTCGATTTGTTGAAACAAAATTAAAGAAGAACTTGATGTCGAATCCTTAATTGAATTCGTTGAAATCTGTTACTAAATTGCATCTTTTTTTAAGAATCTAGGTTGTCACAAGACATTCATGATTTCTTGGTCATGTTTGCCAATTTGTTTAATCCGTTTCAAATTTCCGTTCATGCATTCATATTCAATACATTTCAATGAAATATTTAGAAGTTGTGAATATTTTAAATCATTTTAAGGTATCAGTGATTCTGATTCATTCCGGCGAATTTTAAAAATCCTTTAGCGCTGTATATTTAACATTATTTGTAAGTTTAAGTGAAAAATTAATCCGTTATTATGGATCCGTGTTGTTGATTTACTGGCACATATCAAATTGACGAGTATGAATGACGTAAATCAGTTATTACATAACTGTGAGACCACGGGGTAACCCGAGACGGTCGAGATTTGTTCATAAAATTATGCAACTTTAGTGTGACAAATCAATCCGTTTAATCCGTTTTACTTGAAATTGTGACACGTGTGTGTCTTTTAATCAAGATTAAGACTAACCATAATTGTTTTTTTACTTTGCAGAAAAAAGTGATTGAAAGTGAAAAAGCTCGTGTCCGACATCGTCTCCGCTCCCATTATGCAAATGACGTGTGGGAGCATCGAACCTCACCCCCATCCGATTGGAGTAAAGAATTGCCCGAAAGCATTCGTCGAGGTTACGATGGGTCGCACCTCCAAAAGAAAGCTGATGATCTACGCTCAGGCAAGGAGAAATTAGGTAACTTCAAAGGTGACCATATATTTTCAAATGATGCAACTTTAGACAAGGAAACGTCTTCCTGTTCGATAGTCTAGTCTGGTCCCCTCTAATCTTTTAGCCAAACATGGTCATTGGTCATCATCATGATCATCACAACATAACATTTTGTACAATTGTTCGACAGAAAAGGAACAGTAATTAAAAGTGCTATAAATATAAATTGTTATAGTTCAATTTTTTAGTGATTTTGTAATAAAAAACAAATGCTATGTAAATTGTAAATTACAATTTGTTTATGAATGAAATAACATTTAAATGAAATGAATGAGCAAGTAACAAAACAAAACGAGTGAACAACGACAAGTTCTGATGAACTTGTTACTCAACAATAATGACGGTAATTATACCGCTGCCGTTTCTTTGCTGTTTGCATTTCATTATCATTGCAAAAAGGAAAAAAAAATGTTTCCCTCATCATCATCAACTTCAAAAAGAAAATGCAAATGATCCCAAATCTCGCTATATCGTCCTATTTTCACCAATATAGCGAGATTTTGTGGTACTTTAAAGTTAAAAATTGTAATTGCAGTAGTTGGGGAGCCGTGGAGGTGACACACGTTTTTCAACCATTTTTACCATCAAAATGGCTAATTTATGTAAAGCAGGTAACGTAATATTTATTTTTATTTGAATTCATTCAAAGGAAAACCAGACCAAGAGCAATGATGATTATGATTACAACAACTACAATAATTATTTATGACTCTACGACTATTTCAAAAAAAGGAAGGAAACAAAGTGCATTCATTTTTCTTTTCTCATGTCATCATCTCCCTCTCCCCCTCTTTCTTGATTTCATCACATTTTTTTCCTCCTTCAATTGCATAGCTCATGCACGATGTACCTGAAATAATTTTTTTTCAAAGGAGAGGCAACTCAAGAGCACAAACACACCCAAAACAAGGCCACATCCCAAGACAGCTTGTTAAATAACTCCCATAATTTATTTCCTTTTCTGAGGAAGTAGAAGTGGAAGGAAGTGAAAAAATGTCTCCTGCGGCTTTTCTATTTCATAATAATTAATATTACTCCATCGAAATGAAATCGAACGACAATCATGACATAGCTTTGCTGCTTCAACTACTTCTAATTTTGATTGTGATTGAGTGATTCTTCTGATTTGAAGATTTGCGACTTGTGAGTGTCAACTAAAAAACTTTCATTTTGTTTTTTTTAACAACACTACCTTACGTAGTAATTGTATGTAATTTTATAAGGAAATTGTCAAAAAAATTCTAGAGATTACATGAAGTTGGGTGAAAAGATCAAACATATTTTTTTTATTAATAGGCATACGCTCTCCTCTCCTCCTCCAACTCCACTCCACTCCTTAATTCTTCTTCCTCAGGGAGAAATAAAAGATCAAACATATTTTTTTATTAATAGGCATACGCTCTCCTCTCCTCCTCCAACTCCACTCCACTCCTTAATTCTTCTTCCTCAGGGAGAAAATGTGCGTATTATTATTACAACATGAGCACTTTTGAATTGAAAAAGTGGATTCGCCTTTCAATTTTTTCCCCTGATCATGACCATGATTCATTTTTTATTAGAAAATGCACATTAGAAAAATATCATTTTTTATCAATTTTGATGTAATGCGCATGCCGCATCACTTTACAAGAAAAAAAGAAACGTAGTCGAACATTAAAAGAACTAACTCATGTAGTGCAATAATCACAAACGTTCGCTTACAATTTTTTTTATTATAGTTTTCAAAACATGTTGTATTGCTTCTTGTAAATCCGTATATTTTTCATCGTAATCGTGTTTTCAATATTACGTGACAAGGTTTCTTCAAATCACAAGTCGCCGCACCATTAACCGTTTCTATGGCGTTGTTCGGCGTTCTTGACCCAGAACCTGTATTCCTGTAATCGTATCGTATCGGCTTTTTCAATTTTTTTTATAAATAAAAAAAATCTTTTAATATTAAAAAAAAGTAAACAGCGCTTAGCTTCTGGGCGCCTCTCTTGACTTCACTGTCACAGTCGTGGTCGTGATCATGGATTATGATTAGAACATCTATCCATATAATTTTGTGTAATAATCACAGTCAAAACGAAAACAATCGCCTTCCCTTTCAAGAAACTTTTTCCTTTAAAAAGGATTGAAAAGAGGACAAAAGCTATCATATCATCGAGGATGGATAGATAATCACGTGGACTTTTACGATCAAAAATGGAAGAAAAATTGCTAAAGTATTATGCCTACGTAATTACCTATTCGGTATCATCATCATCATCACCACATTACATCGCACATCACCGGTTTCCTTCGGTAGAAGAACAATTTGTGCGTTCAATCTAAAATGGTAAAGGTAATAATAATCACGATCATTCGATCGCCATTTTGCGCAAAGAATGTAACGCATTTACTCTTTTAAAATTCAAGGGCTTCAAAAAGTCAAAAACTTTGCTGGTGGAAATTAGACATTCCGATGAATTGTTTAAAATCGCCATTAGAACTATCGATCGTAACATCATTAATTTTGTTAAAAAATTTAAACTAAATTAATTTAGAGACCCGAGAATTAAGCTTCCTATTTTGACTTCCGGAATTCAAAATATTTCAATTCAAATTGGCCGATTTTATTACGAATTAAGTTGGCGCGCTATGAGAAAATGCGTTTTACGATCAGATCAATTTTTATTGTTGAAAAACTGAAAAAAGTTTTCTTTGACTGACATGAGCTTTATTGTTTTCGAAACGGCGGATCATGAAATCATTTAGTGAGCTAATAATATCCTTTTGCGTCAGATGAAACAGCCACTCACACCCGAAACATTTTATACTCGAGATCGCAAAGGTTTGGGTTTCAAATTTCAAAAAAGTATTTCTCTCCCGTCTAATAAATCCGCTAATGCATCCTAATTATTGTGAGGACAAGTGACAAAATTAGTAGAGCAGTCGTCAGTCGCGTTTTAATTCAACTAAATACGTTAATATACTCTGTCGCCATCATCATAATATAGTAATGTGNAAACGGATCATTTAGTGAGCTTATAACATCCTTTTGAGTTACACAAAACAACCAGTCACATTCAAACCGCTTATATTCAAAATTGCAAAATGGTTTGGGTTTCAAAAAAGAAGTTCTCTCTCGTCTAATAAGTCCGCTATACATCCTACTGATTATTGCAAGGACAAGTGACAAAATTAGTAGAGCAGTCGTCAGTCGCGTTTTAATTCAACTAAATACGTTAATATACTCTGTCGCCATCATCATAATATAGTAATGTGTGGCATTATTACGGCAATATCATTTTACTACTACTACTTACTACAAAACCACTTTTCATTTCGCCGAGAGAAGAAATAGGAAAAAAAGGAGAAAACCAGTTTCCTTCCGTATTTTACTATTGTCATCATGATCATCATCATCTTCGTGATCGTGATTGTTAATCCATCCGATCCATCTCAATCTCTTTTCTCCCTCTTTTGCTTTGATTTTTGACCATCATCAAAATCTATTGTTTCGCTTCAGTTGAGATGAGAAGAAGGACTACTTTGCTTTCACAAAATCCTCCTCGTGAGTATTGTCCTTTGCCAAAACAATCTTTTTTTAAGTAATAATGACGATAATAATATTAATGATAATCTTTAAAGGAGTGTTCCTTCGTAGTACGTAGTAGTAAAAATGTAGTATTACTACTACTACTACAACTGCTTACTACATATTTTTTTACTTCACGGGATCGTATTGTATTATATAGATGCGTGTTTGAATGTTAATGTAAATATCGAATGCTACCACATTTAAAAAAAAAGAAGTGCATTTGAATTGATATATTTTATGATTATTAATTACAAAGCCTGAGCTCGCGTAGATTTCGAGATGTCTGTCTGTCCGTACACTGTCCACTAAATTAATTTTGAGTTCGGTGAAGTTTTCGTATTGGAGAACTCATACAGATGAATGGCAAATGGTTTTTGGATTTGTCTTTTTTTTGGCACATGGCCAAAACTTTCCAAATGTTCAACACTTTGTTCGGTTTTTACTTTTAAATAATCTGTTTTGTCTTTAATTTCTGGAAACCCCTTTACTTTTTCATTTTTTCGAATTGATCAAAAAATTTTAGAAACGATTTGAAAAAAATGAAACGATTTCTCAAAAACCTCTTCGAAAAATTGTAATTTGAAAAGACTGACTGTGTCTAATTTTTACGACATTGGTTCCTACAATATTCGACATTAGCGCTTCCTTATCATTTCATTTATTTCATTTCATTTATACGTATCAATTTGCTTATTTTTTTGCAAGGTCTAGATGGAATTACTTGTATCGTATTATCTAACTGGCATTAATACCGTGACATTACTCTGAGGTTGTTGGATAAGGAGTCAAGAAAAGTGAAACAGACTCGTTTTAAAATCATTTTCAGCTCCGCCTCTTTCCCCACATAAACCTTTTTATTACAGAAAAATAATTTCATGCATACCTGCGGCGTAGATATTGGAGCTGCTGAGCTCATAGAGGAAGGAAATGCATGCATTTTCTCATTGTTACTCTCCTTGCTTTTGCATTGCATTCTGCATTGTTACGACTTTTCTTTACGATAACAAAAAACTGCATGGGCGATGCGATTGCGATACTGATCCTTCAAGATGACACGATGATGATTAAAAAATGCATGCACCGCATAACAATCGCAATCGCTCACACTTACTTACTTCTCTCAAGTCAAAGTCCGTCCTTGTCAATAAGGCAGAGGAAAAAAGAACATAAAAGAAATGTTAACAGAATTTGAACTAACAAACCAACCGCAAGTAACCGCTTTGATGATGATGATGGCTTTAACATTCTTGGCGTCATTCCATGATGGGTACTTAATGTACATGAAAAAAAGTGAAGAGCTTCCATTCCTCATGTCATGACATAGTCATACTCATCGACTATGACTATGACTATATGACATTTTGTTAATATAATTTTTACCGTTGGTTGATCGCATTATTATTAGCTTGTCGTTTGTTTTCGCCTTTCGTGCAAGTGCAACTAGAGCCAAGCCAGGCCATCATCTCAACGAAAGTTTTTTTTCTGAAGGAAACAATGAAAATTGATGTAGATCTTCCGCACATCATAAAAAAGTGGACAGTGTGTAAAGCGTGGTGGGCCAGTAAAGGGGTGACAATATTTTTTCCTTATTATACGACCACATCATGACGATTGACGAGATAAATGGGGAGATATAAACACTTAATGAGTTAATATCACCATAATTTTTCCCTAGAAAAAATAATATATTGTTTTTAGCAAATCTTCGCGAATTACTTGTGATTTTTTTTGGCACAAAGCCCGGAAAATTATTTAGGAAAGTGAAGACAGGACAGGACAGTGAAGGTGTCAAAACTCAAGTCAAGTCAAGGGCATGGTAAAAAAATTTGCCTTCAGGTCATTTTAGTCTACAGTCGCGTCGGCGTCTAAAAAAACTTTAGACCCTTTAATAATTGTTAACCACCTTTTCAAGTGCAAGTGTGAAAATTATTGTGTTCAAATAAGTTCAGATTTTTATGAAAACAATGAAGCCAGTTGTGTCAGTGAGTGTTGTGGTGTTGTTTGTGGCAGCTTTCGTCACTCTTGGGTTTAGTGCATTTAATCCAATTAGGAGGAATCCGATTAGGCAGAGACCCAAACCGTGAGTTATGAAATTGATTGAAATAAAAATGTAGATACGAGAATTACGAGATAAATGCAAAAGTGACAAGTTTACTCTTTTTGCACAAAAATAATTCTATTTTTGTTTTTGATGTGAGATAACAGGAAGGTCGGACTTTGTCCTCAGAATTATGCAAATTCGACGAGACCTGCGTTCAAGCATTTTCGGTTGCATAAGCAAACTGGAAAATGCTTCAAGGTCGATACGAAAGGACCTTGCGGGAAAAACATGCTCAGAATTATGCAAATTCGACGAGACCTGCGTTCAAGCATTTTCGGTTGCATAAGCAAACTGGAAAATGCTTCAAGGTCGATACGAAAGGACCTTGCGGGAAAAATATGCAGTTTTACCGGATAGGTGAGATAAACATGAGGGAAATGAAATTAAAACTACAAAATTATTATATAGTCGTGATTAAAACAAAATTGGTCTGAAATTGCTTTTTTTATCAAGGCAATACGGACTATGGCGATTGTGATTGCATGCACAAAAAGCGATGTGGCCGGCCTTTACTGTACTGGAAGGAGACTGACACGTGCTACTTTATCTATACTCAGGTACGCTAATTGAATGAAAAATATGTAGTGATATTGAAGCACTCGATTCTCAATAACGGATAACTTTAGGCAAATTAAAATAAAAATCGAATTCAACTGATGGAAAAATCTAAGCAAACGCATAATTATGTCAACCTGTTACAAAGTTACATCAAATCGTTGAAACCAGGAAATTCATTACACAAAATATTGCCAATATGATACTTTCGAATTCGAATTAGGAATCAATCCGTCGTTGACACGACGTGTGGTCTGATCTGGGAAGTTTTAAGAAATAACGGATTATGTCGTAGTTTGCAATTACAACAGTCCTGCTAAACTAGATTGAAGTTAGAACATGTACATCACCGAATGAAAAAATTGAGATTGGAAAACGAAAACATGACATCCGTTATTACTGATATTTTGGGGGCACAGCGAGACATTCATGTCTTCATAAATAATAGATATACTCGCCTGATCCGTTACAGTTGCTTTACCATACCTAAGTAGACACTTGAATGTGTTAATTAAAGTATTAGCTTTAAGGATAACGGATATATTCGGCTAAACTAAACGTCGATGTGTCAAGTCAAGTCAACGCTATTACAAACGCGTTTAAACGCTATTACAAATCAACATTTCAATGTTTTTGTGAAGGGAAACTCGGTTAAAAATATGAAATCCATCATGGGGCACAATGAGACTTTTAGCCGTTTAATTCGTTTTATCATTCCTGTGAAAACCTGAAAATTGTGCAGAATACTATTAGTATTATACTACAGATTGGTAGGAATCCGTTATTGACCGTTTTGGTTTAAGCAATTCTTTTTACTTTACTACCACAACTTTCTCCGTTATTAAGTTCATAAAACATGACAATGAAAATCCATGAAAGTTTTCAGAAAATTCCGTTATTTGTCATTTTCATTAAAATTCAGGGTCCATGCAAGGAGGGTTACTGGCTCGTCTACGGTTACCAAAATCGTCCCGTCTGCCAGAAAAATCCATGCCGGAAATACGAACGTGACGCTCCCTCAAATCACGAGGCTCGGAAATACTGGATCCACTACCGGGGTAAGTGCATGCGCACTCGTACAGAGGGCTATTGCCGGAACCCAGATCAAGTCCTCTTCTTCGTCGATGGCGAGGCCCGACCACGTTGTGTTTACAGCGATCAGGCTCGTGCGTGTAATTCATTAAACCGGATGAGCCGTCCTTGCTGGGCTGGTNCGGAAATACGAACGTGACGCTCCCTCAAATCACGAGGCTCGGAAATACTGGATCCACTACCGGGGTAAGTGCATGCGCACTCGCACAGAGGGCTATTGCCGGAACCCAGATCAAGTCCTTTTCTTCGTCGATGGCGAGGCCCGACCACGTTGTGTTTACAGCGATCAGGCTCGTGCGTGTAATTCATTAAACCGGATGAGCCGTCCTTGCTGGGCTGGTCAGAAGTTTGATATGCACGATGACTGCAGAAAAAAAGTTGGTTTGTGGGGAAGCGAAGATGACCATTAGGCACTTCATTACTGAGATGAAAAAAGCTGACGAACATGTAATCTGATGCCAATATCCCATGCCATATTCGAAACGAAACCACAAAAGTTAAACTAGAGCACAAAATCATTTCGTTTTGAGTTCGTTTCATTTCATACATATCATTCACATTTGATATGTGCAACGGTTAAATTAACGGTACATAATAGTGTAAATGAAAGAAGTGAGCGAGCTAAAAAGTCAAATTTTGACTTCGCTGAAAGCACATCTATTCAAAAATATTCTTTTTTGGCCGTTATAGTAAGCGACTCTTGAACGGAATGCAAAGGAATGTGCGCGTTATTGAGAGGTTATTTATCATTTTGCGCAGTGTGGTCCCAAAAGTAAAAAAATTTGCTTGGATTTGGACCAACATGAAGACCGGTAAAAATAATTATTTAACCTTCCTCAAATGATGTGACTTTGAAATGAAGCGATATGAACCAACTACGCAAAAATGGTTTTATGTTCTACCTACACCCAAAATATTTTATTTAAATTCTGTAAATTAGTTCAACAATATTTCTCCCCTTCAGAAAAAATAATTCAAAAACTATGCCAAGCCACAAGCTTATGAATTTTGCCATAAACAAATGAGACTGACAATGAATTTTAAATAAGAGCACGTCAACAACAAAAGACGCTCATGAGCTATGTACCGTACGTAGTAAATTATCAATAATCATGTTTTTATTATTATAATTATAATTTTTTTACGACTTTTCCTTCACTTTCATCCTTATAAAGTGCGTAAAAACACTGACATTTTACAAACGCGTAATCAAGCGAAAAAAAGAAAGAGCTCATGCTATCACTCATTCACTCACTTCTCTTGTCCTTGTCTCTCTAGATGAGCTCTAGAGAGCATTCAACTTTTTTTTATTTTCATTTTATATTGCATTTATTATGATTGTGTAAATTAAGTCATGATATTCATATATGAAAAGTAATAAAAAGACTATATTAATTTTTTTATATCAATTATTCAAAATCAATTGCTTCAAAAAAATCATACTATTTTTATTTTTTACTGCAAATTGCAAAAATAATAATAATAAATGCATCATAATAATCATAACATTTCCTAAATTGCCCATTCTAAAAATATTTTTTTATGGATAATATAATAATACGCATACATAACAAGGCAAGAATACACAACAATTATAAAATCTTCTTTTTTTCACCCTTCATTATTATTTTACAAATTAATTACTGCACAACTACAATATGACAATAATTGCATTTCCTTTTATGTACACATTCAATATGAAAATTAATAATCAGCAAAATATACATCATCAAATTGGTTTCATTTTTTCTGATAATTATTTATGATAAGACTTACTCTGCCCGAAAGCGGAAGAACAATTTTCTATCCTTTGAAGAAGGAACACACGATACGATAGAGAGGCACAACAAAGGTGTCA
>JAHZMX010001917.1:0-17428 GCA_027743895.1 Seira musarum | reverse complement strand
ATGAATGAAAATGATCATTATCTAAATTATCATTTTATTCAAGAGATGCAGAAATGATGAGGAAGTAAACCTTTACTGAACTTAAGATGAACTAACTTTTAGGGAAAGGGTCAAACAAAATTGTGCATGGCTACTTTTAATTTAAGTTTAATTTTATTTGCATAAAGAGTTAAATAAATTTTTAATCTCAAAAGGTAATTCAGACTTGCATTTACCCTTTATTTTTGCACTTCCTACAATAATATCCAGCACGTGGCAAAAAAAATATGTGTTAGAGCACATAAAAGTTTATTGCCTCCTTCCTTTCAGCAAACCATTACCGTTATTAAATGGTATGATGACTGACTTTTCCAGACTGTGCCATTTCAGTTTCAAATCATTAGCATGGCATTGTCAGCGCTTGCACGAAGAGAAGAAGCGACCACCGAATAACAAACTCACAGTCTTAAACAAGTGTCATTGTTAGGACAAGAACCCCCACATAAACAATGACTTTTTTCGTCCATAAATTACCATTTCCTCTCGAATTCATAAGCAATGTACTTGGACAATCTACTTGTATTTATTAAAGTTTTTGCACTTTAGCTCTCTGACTGCCTGATCCTCAATAAGCATGTCTATGATACGACACGACGTGACATGACGAGACCGATCGTCGTGAGACAATCTTTTAGTCAGTAGTCAGTCAGTCACGCAGAAGTGTCCAAACTGACATTTATTTTTATTCTGATGACGATAATATAAAGAGAATGAATGGATTCATGCGCAAATTGACAAGTACAAACAGCAAATGAATAATTTTAACGGTCACGATAAACAATTAAATGAATTTACCCATACAAAACAGTATGATAAAATGGTAATAATGTTCAAATGAATATTGAGCTGCTCATCAAGTCACTAATAAATACATTAAAGAAATGGCAATTGAAAATGTGACATTATTTACCTGAGCGTTTGTCATTCTGTGACAAACCATTTCTTCAACTTTTTCTATCCCAGCTTACTTTTACTTCACGTGAAAACTTTTTCTTAGAAATGTTTCAAAATATGCTTAGTAAATTTTCTATTTTATAGTTTCACTTTGAACACATCAATTAACACATTATTTTGTGTTAGTTCAAATCGTTTAATACACTTTTTCACTCACTTTATTACAACTACGTTTTAATCTTATGAACGTCACCTCCGCATGACAAAAAGGGTAATCTTTTAAATCGGGATGGCAAATCTCGATTTTAAATAATGGAAAACTGTAATATTTAAAAAGCAATATATAATTTTAAAACCTTAAACTTTCTCTTTGAACAAAAATCAATCACAAAAACACAGCATCACATCAAATGAAAAGTAAAAACTGACATTTACTAAGGAAAACACACATGAAATACGGACATCTCACGTTCATATGAAATTGGCATCATCACGTTTTTATCTTTGTTCCCCCTGCAACAAACTTCCATGATTCAATGATCGTTTTTCTTTTGAGACAGTGTTTGGGTTTGGATTGGATGATGTTTGATGCTGGCTTGCCAGTTGTTCATACCTGAATGAGACATATACTCCTTTGAAACTTTGTATAAGTAACGATCAAGATCATAAGGCTTAATAAAAATACATGCATATTTAGACAGCGACTGCTCCTACCTAAAGTTACATGTGTCTTCTTGACTTACTGCTTGAGCTATGCATGATGTGATATGATACAAGTGGAGCTTGTGCAGATCACCAAAGGAAAAGAACAACGATGACGACAACCACCACCGCAACGGCATATCATCATCATTCTCAATATATTTATATAAAAACTTACTATTCTGCACATTAAAAAATATTCTGAAACTATCCCTTGCCTGACTTGGCTTTATTTCACTTCTTGGCTTATATTTAGCTTTATGAATGAACAGCGACGCTGTTTCTGTTACGCCGTGGTTTGTTTTTGGTCATATCAAATGTTTTTATGTGACAGTGATTAGTGATTGCGATTATGTCTTACTAACCATCTCCATTGAACAGATCAGTATTGTTGGATTTGGTTCGTAATTATAAATTTACTTGCTTTTAGGACGCATATTAATTATTAGTGTATAAATTAAACCATGTTCAAATCCCCTCATTGGAGAGGAACCGTATCATTAACAACGGATCAAACTTCGATTCACATCTTCAGTTCAAAATGAGTTTTTTTAAAAAGAAGTATGAAAAAAGTATAAAAGTTAACCAAAACATATGCCCCTAGGATTTAGAAGCATTTCTAAATTAAAATAAAATCATCAAATGAGTTCAAGTGACGCCAATCCTTCCTAATTTTTTTCAAAAGAATCGAAAATGACGTGTGCATGGCATATACTATCTGTAAATGTATATGCTATCTAATTATGATGAGGATTACCAAAAGTTAATTCAAGGTGGGTACGAAATTTGGAATTTCACAGGTTTCTTAGGGAATCACTAGAGACGTAATGACGCAAAAAAATCCCGCAGAATGCACGCACAAAAGTACAAGGAGTGTGAGCACCGAGAAGAACTCAAATCGGATATTACTTTCATTACCAGCAGATCTGGAGACATACCTACTACATATAATTCATGTTACTGATATTACATACCTAGGCAACAACATAACATCTCAAACGGTTTCCGCTGTCACGTCGATGACACGGAAAATAAGAGTTACGATCTTTTGATGCCCCCAGTGCCCCACAATGATGATGAAGAGCCATTATATTATGAGCTAATCAGTTGTCCCATTCAAAGAGTTTTTTTTCTTGAATTCCTGAGCCGAGCTGAGGTGATAAATAGGACAGGCGAAAGGGTAATGCTACACCATCCGACCGGGTGTCATGTTTCATTAAAGAATTATATGTATTTGAAAAATGTTGCACTGATGCACAACCAAAAGACTACTAGTAAAGGGCGCTGTGTCATCCAACTTTTGATTAATAAGTATCCGTCTGTACTTCTAAATAAAGTAACAAAAGGCTTGATTTTACATTGTACTATTAAATACATACTTCACTAAAATTTCTTTGAAGCCATGCTCAGATTAAAGAAGACCCATTTTCCGCTTCGGTCATGCCTCCTTATTGTCAAATGGATCTGTATCCTTGATCTTTGTAGCTTTTTAACTTTTGATTTCACGGATACTTCCTTGAAATAAGGGTGTCATCAAATGCATGTACAACCCGGCTTTGAGCTTGGAATACTTAGTTAGATAAAGTCGAAAACCCTATCATATAAAATTTTCTATAATACTAATCAACCAAATCCACTATGAAAAATCATACCATACCTGAATCATATTTTTTGGGGCAAAGTGAGACGCAAGTACATGCTAAGTAGTTTTATTGTAATAATATGTAGGATTTACAATTTTTAAGCAATCCAGATCTAGGCTCGTTATTATGCAATTAATGAGACACTTTTGTCGAGCTCTTTAAAATGCTAGCAAGCATATTGATATGTTTTCTAAAGATTTTTCTCATTTTTCCTCACGTCCATTCCTTCAGCAGAATAAGAGTCATCGACGTCAGTCATACCAGATTAATATCTCGATCAATCGTTTTTCAATTCATTCTAAAACCGCGTCAAAATGATTATGAGATTTTCATTGATGAACCGTGAATTCTTCAAGTATTTTTCGACGGAAATCCAAACAATACCGTTTCATTCTCCATGTAATATAGTTTATAATGAAGGGATAAGCAAAACAGCTCGTCAAACAAGCATATTTTTATGGATTTTTTTGGTATGGTAGTGGGTGCATTTATTACAATACGACATGCAATACATTAAAGGAAAAGATCAATAGTGATAACAATGCAACATAGGTACATCTCTAAAATGAAAAATATCCGAGTAACGCAATGTTGGTTGGAAGATGCCTATTATGGAACTACGTACCACACATTTTTTCTAAGAACTTGGGAGATCGTTTCATAAAGCTTCATTTTGTCTGCCTGCCCGATCTACTTCTCATTCTTTTCAATTTTTTGGCTATTATTATGGACTTAGATAACAAATAAGAGAAGGCTTCATTTCTAAAGATATTTTCAGAGGATGTGAATCGTCACTTATTCGTCCAAGGTGTACTGAACTGAACCACACGCATAAAATAATTGTACGGTATGGCCATATTATTTACTTTTGGATTTTTTGTTGCCTGCGAGAAGGAAACGCCAATGAAAAAGGCATTATATCACCTCGAAAGAATTCACTTTCATTCACAAAAAATCCGTATTGCAATGCAACTGAAGAAGAGGTACAAAAGACTTTTTCCACGTAGGAAATTTCAAGCTCCAGTCAGTCATTGTGCCTTGTCTTGTCTCAAAGACTTACGATGAATATGAACGGAACAAACAATGAATTATTTCATGCGTTCTCCCGTTTATCTTCTTTGACCACCATCGTCACATTATTGCAATCATTTCGTCATCGATAATACGTATTTAGTGCTAAATACCGCATTTTTTATTATGCTTCCACAAAAGGGATTACTCTTGTCGGATTAGGATTTTCATCACGAAAAGGGAAAAGTACCCTTTACAAGTCTGGCTCGCTGTATGTATATACCTTCGGCTCAAGCTGTCAGTTATCTTTTCACGAATGAATTGGACAAAATTTAATACGATTAAAAGCAAATGTCTTCTTGTGCGATAAAGGTCCCCTGTTCTTTCGAGTGTGAAATTAGGAGGCGAAAAGAATGATAAACACAATCACTCATTTTTGTGCTAATGTATAGTTTTATTCTGTAATAAACTTTCACCAATTTGCCTACCACAGGAAACATAAATGACAAATATTTGTTGTTTTGGAAGTATGCATGTAGAAAGCACTTCTTGATTAACATCTCAGCATTTTTCTAAAATCACACCATTTCAATTTCCTACAATGGGAAACAAATTACGTTACCACGTAATCAAGTAAAAAAAACCTACTAATTGGCTACCACACAGCATTAAACTTGGTTTGGTAGATCTTTACTGCAGATCGTGACACATTAATGTGTCCATCTACAACACGATTTCTTTTTACCCTTATAAAATTCCTTTACATCACATAAATTTCAATTTTATTTGAATTTGAGATGATAAAAAGCACAAAAAACTCTTTGCTCCAAGTGTTGTTTACCGAGTTTCCCTCCGCATTAGACAGAGATGTTAACTTGTACGTGAGACATGGAATGCATGCTGTTCTCGCACATTTAAATAGTTTATGTGGCTTCTGGATCCTGAATGGGGAGTTGCTCCCATCAGGTGCTGATTTGCGAACGAGATAAGATAAAAATCACGATCATAATCTTTTCATTAACAACATTCAAGAAAGGATGATCTTGAATCTATACCAAGTATGCCTATGCACTTGGTGCATAAAAAATTGTGTTTTTTACTATATTTGGAATGAGAGAAAAAAAAATGAAAACGTGTTTATGTTTACGTTCGATTGTTGAACTACGCTCCAGTGTTCTAGCCAATTATCAATACTACCTTTTGCAGATGCGGGTTGAGGTACTTCGTGACTGAGTTGCTCCCATCAGGTGCTGATTTGCGAACGAGATAAGATAAAAATCACGATCATAATCTTTTCATTAACAACATTCAAGAAAGGATGATCTTGAATCCATACCAAGTGTACCTATGCACTTGATGCATAAAAAATTGTGTTTTTTACTATATTTGGAATGAGAGAGAAAAAATGAAAACGTGTTTATGTTTACGTTCGATTGTTGAACTACGCTCCAGTGTTCTAGCCAATTATCAATACTACCTTTTGCAGATGCGGGTTGAGGTACTTCGTGACAATCTAAAAGCAGGTTCAAGAATCAAAAGACGGATGTGATAAAAAAAAGCCATTCTATTCTTTGACTATATCCGCTCATTACATAAGTGTTTTCTACGAAAAAAAGATCGGTCAAATTTTGTCCCAGCTGGAATCTGAAGCTAATTGAACAGGACACGTTGAAAAATTGCTTAGGTATTTATCCGGAATCACCCTAATTTCCAGGTAGACTAATCTTTGAAAATCGCTTGGCCATCAAAATTTAGAGTGTAACTAATCGTAAGATTTTTTTTAAATCCCGACATTTACACGTATTTTTTGGTTTAGATTTATTTGTCTTGAGTTGCAATTTTTTTTACCTTCAATGAACACCTATTCTTCTGAGCTTCAAGCTGTTTTTCTTTTTCGCTTCTCGCAAAAAATTAGCATAAGTACATTAAAAGTTGCTCCTCATTCAACTCTGAGCCAGCCAGCCAACCAACACACTTCACTTTTTTTCATTCATTCATTCATTCATGAATGAGAAGATGAGATCATCACCGTCGTCATCATGCCCATCTGACAAGAAAAAATACAAGAAAATCACTTCAATCGCATTAAAAAATAGGAACGATATACACCTTTACTTCTTTTATGCTCCGTTTAGAAACCATTATAGCATAAGGGCCAGCGGCCAAACATTTTTCTAATGCCATCGGCCAGGCCGAGTTTGAGCCAGACCATCCAACATAAATGATATCATAATGCATTATATTATATCAGATCATACCTTCATCATTTATATGCAAAACGCAAGAGAAATGTGCTATCGATTCTCCGATTTTTTTTCACATTAAAAGATGTCCACTTGCTCAAATTCGACAAGGGAAAAAGTGTAAAAATTGGAGTGATCACATGAGAATGATAATGATGATAATCAAAAGAAACGATGAAGATTGGCATGTGATGATAAAGTGGATCATTCAGTTTCGATAAGTTTTCTTTTTATTCAAGCCATCTTGATCTTTTCAGGTTTAGCAGGAAAGCAATCTACAATGTTCTACAGTAGTAAATTTTCAATTTTAAAGAGGCTACGAACAACTGTTGCCGTGAGGTATTATATGATATACTACACAATGGTGGTTGCCCATTGCATACGTGCCTTGTATACCTACGGAAAACAAAATGTCCATTATAATAACAGGCGCCTACCCAGGTATATTGCATTTAAAGGATTCAAATTGGGAACATGATGTCATCCTTTTGGAATGAAATTCACTTACTTTTTTTCTCTCTTTTGCAGTGACTTGACTTGTCTTCTTGACCGCTATTGCTATTACTTTACTCTTGATCATTTTCTTATTTTCTACTGGTTCATTTGAGTCACTAAATCTTTTGTTATGATCCTTGTAATTTAATGTCCGTTTTTGCTGATATCGTATCTAATAACATGTAAGAAAAATTTAAGTGACGTTCAAACGTGTGCAGTGACACTGTCATCCCTGCCATGCCACTTTTTTCCGAGAGAAATTATTGTGCTAATGTGGCGGTGTATTTGGCATCTAAAATGATTCCTCTCTTGGGTTCCTTGGCGATAACCAAATGCTCTTGATCATTTTAGATTTGCTCGGGCTCATAAGCGTTACCTTTGTTGAGGAAGATGCATTAAAATGTTACAAGGATTTCTATGTCATTTCATTTAAATGCGAACGAACTACATTAAAATGAATGTGGATGGACTCAACAAAAGGGAGATGAGAATATACTTAGAGCATTCACGTTTCATAAAATTTTCTACACTTGTCTAATTCTATATTTATTTATGATGGTAGTATGTTATGATGCAATTCATGTGCCAAGTACCATTTTTCAGGTTACCTTTTTTCTTGTAACTTATTTTATTTCCATTTTTAAATTCACTTTTTATTGAGCTTCTACATCAGTAAATTTTCTGGTTTTTAAAGCGTCATTATTTTTAAGGGGGATTAGATCATCAACAGAAATAGAAAATTAATTTTTAAAACAAACAAAAGGTAAACTAGTTAGTTGATCATATATTCCTTGTCGCTGTGAGTTCGTTTCTCACGGATTTTTATGGCCAATTTAAAATAAAGATTGAGGAAGCGACTTTATTCATTAAGGGCACCTTTGCAGCTTTTAAAAAGGAATATTATCTATCTGCGTATATCGCACTGCATTTGTAACTAACCTTTCCTACTTTTCTGCTTATAATAATGATCTTGATGATTCATTTCTGTGGTTGTGGTTTTAGGCAAACGAGGTGAAATNGTCATTATTTTTAAGGGGGATTAGATCATCAACAGAAATAGAAAATTAATTTTTAAAACAAACAAAAGGTAAACTAGTTAGTTGATCATATATTCCTTGTCGCTGTGAGTTCGTTTCTCACGGATTTTTATGGCCAATTTAAAATAAAGATTGAGGAAGCGACTTTATTCATTAAGGGCACCTTTGCAGCTTTTAAAAAGGAATATTATCTATCTGCGTATATCGCACTGCATTTGTAACTAACCTTTCCTACTTTGCTGCTTATAGTAATGATCTTGATGATTCATTTCTGTGGTTGTGATTTTAGGCAAACGAGGTGAAATTAGCATTGTACCTACGTGAGTCCATTGTTATTTCCTACACCTTCCTTTTCTCGTCAATTCAATTTTGTGCAATATGCAAATGTGCGTAGGGACGACGTAATCCAATCCACAACGTCTTTTCCAACTTGATGTAATCTTCATTCATTCATTCATTAATGCTCGTACAAAGTGAAATATTAATAATGAAAATGCACACACCTTGGCATTGGCATTATCTTTTAATTATGAATCTTGTTTCAGGTGCGTTCGTAAATTCCTTTTTAAAAAGATGTACATTACTCATTAAAATATCCTGAGACGCTCTACCTTCTTCTGATGTAATGAAGCTGTTTCGAAGTAATGAATAAGTGACGTACGTTGATGGAAAAATTACCAAACTATAAACATTCACAATCGCTAGCTTGTATTTCGTATTCCAGCAAAATAGGTAGTCATTCATATTCACAGGGCTATGTCAAATTACATGCTAGAATGTGGAAAAAGTCCCACTCTTTAAACGGTCTGAAAATTAAATATTGAATCGATTGCTGAATCAGGCAACACGGTTGGTCATTCTTCACATTTTGAAAATGTTTAAGACAGAGGCAGTCCATGTTCTATGGAAACGATTGGTTTTTGTGTGCCCATCATTATGCTTTTCTAGTGGACTTTTGTGATGGATTCATTTCGGAAAAAAAAGAGTAGCACGTGTCCAACTATAGAATTGAGGTTATCTAACCCAAATTACCTAATTAAGCTTTACCTTTTAATGTTTGCTGTCCTTTCCACTTTTTAGTGAAAATGATAGTAATGTGCATACTGTTCTCAACAACCTTGATGAGCAAGGTCGACCCTGGTACAATCGATTATTGTATGGAAATAAAACTTTCATTTCGGGGATATACCTATTTATTGACTTAGAATTTATGCATTTCCGCTTTTTATCCCAATCAAAACCTGACGTTTGAATCATTCGTTTTGATCTGGACCCTTGCATACGATTTATTTCAGCATGAACTGTTGTTCAAAATTTTTAATTACATTACTTCTAAGCCTTTTTCACTTACTTACTCATTTACAATGTGCGAGTGTTAAGCGCAACCTAAAAAACCCTAGTCAGTTACAAGATGCTTGGGTATTTCCTGGAAAACAAAGCAAAGGCATTCGGCTAAAATGGTCAGACACGGGGAATTGGGCAAACCTAAGGAATTTGTTAACTAGGGAAGGATACTACTCTATTGGAAGGCTATGCGTCAAAGGAGTGTATGATTTGGTTATGTCTTAATTAATTTATGGGTAGTTTGGAAAAAAATTGTTTGTTTGTTCTCCAGTTTCATAGTGTACCAAGAAAGAAACTACGTGGTTTCTTCTCCAGATGCCTTTGAGATCGTGTCAGGAAATATTCGATGCAAAAAGATTCCGGATTCAGTAAGTTTTTGTAGCTTTTCTTGAATGGTCAATGAGTGCAGTACATTTGTATGTAATATGACACCAGACAAAGTCAGCTCAGCCGGTCGGATCGTTAGGATTTTTGGGCTCCCCGAGCATAACATTTTTCGAAAAACCCCATTTCGGATCAGTAGCTCACCCGACCACATTCAATCAAGGAAGTTATTTCTTCAATATAATGGATCAAACTCAATCCGCTATAATAGTTGGGCGCACACCGTGGACAATACAAATGAAGGATGGACTCCGATTCTGCGTGCAACCAGAATTCGACGAGCAAGCAAAACGACCGATTTGTTTGATTAGAAGTTTTCCTGCTTTGCTAGGACTTATGGATGATCCAATTGTTGAGTTTGTCAAAGTTACTTATGGTTGCGAGAACGTACAAGATGAAAACGTCCATAAAATTCAAGATTGCATATATTGGGGAAAACCTCCAAAAGATCTTGGAGATTCTTATGGTGCGTTGGGTTCACATTGTTTTCTAATTTTACAAGTTTTTAATATATGTAGGTTCATAAGTAATATATTTTTAGACATGGAAATATCTTCAGACGAAATGTCAAATACCAACAACATGAAGGGAAGGACGGTGGATCGAAATATTTGCACAAACGAAGAAAAGAAAAGCTACTTATTCAGCCTGTACAAGGCAGCTATTACCGGAAGAATGGATTCAAAATTTATAGTCGAATGGCCTAAACTAGGACGAAACGTGTGGAGACTGGAATTCTTTGACTTAATTTTTACAATAGTGATGGACGCTATCCCAGAAGAACTCATCCGTCCTAACTTCCTTAGCAGAACCCGTGAAATTTTTGTGCATAAGCTTGCCGGAGTATGGAAAGACACAATTACTGACGAAATTGACCTGCCTCATGGCGAACGGGATTATAATACCTTGATACAACATACTTCAGAATGTGCAAGTCAAACTGTTGCAAAGAAAGTCAAGGAAAAGTTTTTAGAGGTTACTAAAATTAATTTTAAGAAGAAGATATATCCTCTACATTTGATTTTTGATTTGATCCTTCAAATTGCATAATTATTAAACTTTTGAATTACTTAACAGCCTATGAAATCTGCCTGGTATCAAATTCAGAACGTCACGAGTTTTCAAGGCAGAATAAATTCCGTCTTCGAAAGAAAACCAGAACTTGATGTTATTACTGAGTTGGTCTGGATAGCTGGTCATTTGGCGGGGTATATATGTTTTTCGGTAGTCGAAAAAGTGGCACCGTTTTGGGTCCTTTACTATAACCTATTCTATAACTGGTACATTGTACCAGTCATTCCACTATGGTAAAGTATTACATATTTCATCATAATTTTACATAGGCACCTACTTACCTCTTAAGTACCTAATGCAAAAAATGCTTACAATTTGTAGGAAAACGCCTACAGAAGGACTAGGTCTAATTTTTGGAGGACTAGATTACGATGTTGAATACCTGAAGTTTGCAATGTTTTCTTCAATGATCGTGGATGTTACTGTTATGAAACCTCTAAAGCGGCCATTGGAACTCAAAGTTGAAAGCCTCAAACAGGAAGAAGATTGACCATAGCAGGACATTGAATTTTAATTTCATCAATTTCATATTATTATCTCAATTAATTGATAATTTCTACCATAGTAGATCTACTCCTTTGACAAATGCTCAGTATCTATTTTTATGTGAAACTAAATTCAGAATAAGTTTTCTCTGTTGTTCTATGGCCACGGCTTTATAAAAAATTCATTGTTTTCTCGCTGTTACCTTTTTATGACCCAAAGAACAACTTTTTCTGTCACAATTTATGACTACAAAATAAAGCTTAAAATCATTTATACAGTAACTACAACTACACGTTCCTATTCCTTATGTGCTCTATTTTGTTTTCCAAGAAGAAATGAGGGTTACAACACAATAAAATGTGAACAATGAAGGTGCAATAACTTTGCATTTTTAGTACGAAAGACATTTTTTCACAGGTAGTTGAAAAAACGCACAAGGTGAAGTACTTGAAAACATTAGAAAATTGTTTCAGATGTTAATTTTTAATTATTCCGCTTTTCTCAAACATGAGTGCAGCTATTTCTAACATTATATTTCTAGTGTCAGCTCTTCTGGCATTTCTTGATAATTTTCCATGTATAAAGGGTGATTCAGATCGTTATATACGAGGATCGAATCATTTACAGGAGGCTTGGATATTTCCAGGTAAGGAACCGGTAGGCTTTCGTCTACGGTGGAGCAAATCACCGAGTTGGGCAGATTTGTGGACTCTATTAAGTAATGGAGGATTTTACACCATGGGGCGGTTATGCGTGAGAGGAGTGTATGAGAACAAATTCTTGTATTCATAAATTAATCTCTTCGAACATAAAATTCATACAAAGTCAAAGAAAAAAGTAAAACTATCGGATTATATAATGAATTTTCACGTGATGCAGGTTCATCATTTATCAGGAGCCGCATTTTCAAGTTTCTTCGCTTGATGCATTTGAGATCGTCTCCGGGAATATAAGATGTAAAAAGATTCCTGAAACTGTAAGATTAAAAAACTAGACCTGTTGCAAAAAAGGTAATTGGTAAAGTAAGCAATATAAAATTTTGTATACAGACAAAGTCAATTCAGCCAGTGGGATCACTAGGAAAATTGGGGTTTCCAAGTATAACGTTTTTCGAAAAGCCCCATTTTGGATCAATTGCTTATCCCACGACAGTGAATCAAGGCAGCTATTTTTTCAGCAAAATGGATCAAACTCACTCTGCAATAATTATTGGACGCTCTCCGTGGACAATACAAATGAGCGATGGGTTTAGATACTGTGTCCAACCAGATTTTGATAGTAAAGCTAAAAAACCAATTTGCTTAATAAAAAGTTTCCAGTCCTTGCTAATGCTTATGGATAATCCATCCATTCAGTTTGTAAAAGTTACGCATGGCTGTGAAAATGTTGACGATGAAAACGTTCATAAAATCCAGGACTGCATGTACTATGGAAAAGCTCCAGTACCAGACGATGATCAGAAAGGAGGTATTGGTGTTTCTTGCTCCTGATTTGAAATGTTGTAGAACTATCAACACAAATGTTATTTTTCAGACTCTGACACAAATGATGATTCATCAAGTAATAGTGGAAAGCAGCAAGGGAGAACTTTGGAAGAAGGGGGTCATGACATTTGCTCAAATGATGAAAAGAAAGAATCTCGTGTTCAAATTGTACAAAGGAGCAATTACTGGTGCTTTGGATACAGACCTGAATGTGGAATGGCCAAAGCTGGGACGAAATGCATGGAGGCTTGAACTGCTCGACATGATTTTCACGATTGTGATGGACACCATCAGTCCTTCCCTTATTACACCCAACTTCTTCAGTAGAACTCGAGAGATATTTGTTCAAAAATTGGCAACTGTATGGGGAAATGACACTGTCGAAGAAATTGATCTTCCTCGATCACAGCAAGATTATGATACCTTGATTTCGTTCACTACAGATTGCGTAGATAGAATCGAGAGTATGAATCTTGATGAAAACTATTTGAAGGTATATAAACTTCTGGAACATAAAAATTCAGGGGAAAGGTAGAAGATGTATTACCCCTTGTCAACGGTATTATTACAGCGGTGCACACTACATGTCCATCACTCTGGCTCTGTATTTTCAGTTAAAATAACAGTTTTCTTACGTTTATATACTTAGGTAATGCAAAATGCTTGGGAAACAATTCAGACCGCAAAGGATTTTAAAGGGAAAATTAACTCGGAGTTTGAACGGAGGCCAAAGCTAGATATTATAACTGAAATGGTATGGATTGCGGGTCATATTGTTGGTGAATTATGCTTTATTCTGGGGGAGAAAGGGGGACCTTTTTGGGCTCTTTACTACAATTTGTTTTATCATTGGTACATGTTGCCCGTGGTTCCGGAATGGTAAGCAGATCCGACTATACCACTTTTGCTTATACATACTTCCATGCTACTGTGATAGGGCCGACCTCACCTCAAAAATCTTTTCCATAGACGTATAAAAATAATTCCAAAGTATTTCTGAACGAGATTTAAAATTTTTAAGATAATTTAACCTACATGATAAAGATATTGATAGGGCTGGACAAAGTATTAGCAATTAAAACAACTGACAAATTACGAAAAGAATCGTGTTCTCAGAAATACTTTAAAATTTGAACATATTCCACCACGGTCCATCTGTGATTAGAAAAGATAAAAATAGATTGGCCGTTCTGAATAAACCCAATTTAATTTACAAACCAATTCTTCACTTTTTAATAAATTTTGTTAGGAAAAAGCCTACCGAAGGTCTCAACTTAATTTTTGGAGGGATTGATTACAAAGTGGAGTACAACAAATATGCAATGTTTGCCTCATTGTTACTACAAAATAAACTTATGGAATTCCTTAAACGGCCCCCTGCTCTTGCTGAAGAGGATCAACCAGAGGAAGACGAGGAAGTGTAACTTACCTCCAAGTTTTGATAATTCTGACGTTTTATAAATAAAAAATAAATAAAGGACTTGATGTTTTTCCCGCTTCGTAAACATTTCTTAGTTTATTTTACAATTTCAAAAAACCTAAATACATACAAAAATTCTTTTATTTTTCACATGTGGTTACATTAAATGGGTGGGTTTATCACAACAAGCAACAACTTTTTACACGGTATATATTTGTTTTAATCATTATTCAATTTAATAGTCATGCCTTTACGTCTTTTATAAACATTTAACAGAACCATATTTTCAAATTATTACTTTTAAATCGAATGGAAAAACGTATTCCACACAAAGTCTTTAATTAAATTAACCGAATTCGAAAACATGTCATGAAAGTAGGCATTGTTTGAGACTAATTGACTGGAAGAAAAAGTGCATTATACAAACCTATGCATGTATGAATTTTCATAAAAATGTAATACAATTAGAAAAGTTAAAAATATTTTTACTGACATTGGAAATACAAAATGATTAAAAACAGGTAATTTTGTAGCGGAGAATCTTCAAGCATTCAGAATAACTATGTTTTTCCATCGGGAAAGCAAATCGAAAAATGTAAATTGTAGGTACAAACAAAGAAATAAAAAAAAATTATGTAGCCCTTCTAAAAACCAATTAGCATTTGAAACGTTAAAACCTGTGGGTGATAAACAGTGTAAAGACAAACAATCATACAAACAAATCAGTGTTGACATATAGCAGAGATTATTTAAATACTAAAGGCAAGTGTGAACATTAAAAATTAATTAAAGGTCACAATATCCGTTTTAACACACAATAGCCCTTTTTTCTCCGTAAAATCGCGTAAAACGTGTCTATACACTCTCGTTTACTCTCCTCTCTTTAAAATTACTACGAGCTATTCGCTGTAAACCATTTACACTATTTACAAAAAAATATTATTGTAAAAAATCTACATAACTATGTATTTAGTTCCGCTTTGAATTAAGATGATAATGATATAAATGTAGTTTTAAGTATGGCTAGGTCTTTCGTGATTGATCAACTACAAAAATATCATTTTTGATTGAAAAAATAATACAGATATTATGCATAATGAATGCATTATTACAAAACATTTTTTAATTTTAAAAATTTCTAATTATCTATTTAATAAAGTTTACTTGGCTGCTGGAGGCGTTTCCGTATGATGCTGACAACCTTCCACATTTTCCGGCTGAAAGGAATACCAATTATAAGTATTTTAATTATTTAATCAATTTCAATGTACGGCGAATTAAACATATATTTATTGATTAAAGCTTTACCCAGTCGCAGACATTCTGATTGATATTGAAAACAAGCTTTTGCGGACATGGCATATGATGTTTTCTCTCGCCTGAAAACATAACATCCTTTAGTTTAGTTTGTTCATTTAAATATGTCTACGAATAATATAAAAAGTACAACCAACCTTCACACATAAAGTATCTTGTACAGTCATTATGATCTTTGTGATAGGAAATATGACCATCTTCTTCATCACAGGTAACTTCATTGGCTAAAAATCAAGTATTCAGTCATTTCATAATTTAAATAAGTAGTCCCAAAACATGTTAAATCTGAAAAAAATTCAACTAAACTTACGATTCTTCTTCTTCGCTCCTGGGCCACCAGCAGTGCCTTCATAAGGTCCATCGTACTGAAGACCAACACGATATCCGTCGAGCTCTTGTTTCATACTCTTAATCAGTGGGAATTTTCCACCTCCACAAGATCCTCGGAAATCATCCAGATCCATTGACCAGACCATAACACCGCCATATCCTTCGTTTCTCAACCATTCCATCTATTTATATAAGCAAATTTTATTTAAATCCGCATTTCTAGAAAGTCCAACATGTCTTTTCCTTCACTTCATGACCATATTTACCTTGCTCTTGAATGACTAATTATTATTTTTATTTTAGTTATAAGTCAGTATTACTTATATTATAAAGTTGAAATTGAAACACGTTAAAGTCATAAACTGGTCAGGTGTGGTTACTTACGTGGGCATTCCCAAAAGAATCTTTTCCTTGGGAGCTCCTTGTTTATATCCATTCCCTAGCACCATGATCAACCGTCAATTTCTTCTCAGCGGAGCTGGCAGATTCAATGGCGAAAAGTGGAGAGTTATGTCCAACAGTTTTCTCCCATTGGCCGTGGAAATCATAAGTCATCACGTTGAAAAAGTCGACAAATTTAGAAAGTTCTGGAACATCGTATCTAAATTTAACAAGAATAAATATTACGATTAGTAAATAGTAATTGATAATATTCATCATCATAACCCGCCCAATTTATTTAATCGTACCCAGCGTTGATAGCATCGGGGGAAGCGGGAACGGCAGCGCTTAAAAGAAGTCTGCCCAACTTAGAAGTCTTCGCCTCTCCTTCGAAAGCCATACGAAGCTCACGGATCAGATCTAGGTAGGAAGCCTTATCATCTTCGCCTCTGGGATACTCCCTAAAATTCAAATTTTGCCTGAGTACAGTTGGAATAAAGTACCCCGAGAATTAAGATATGTTGATTTCGTACCAGTCTAAATCGAGTCCATCGAAAGTATGCTCTCTGAGAAATTCAACAGCGTCATAGACAAATTGATTCATTCTGAAAACATTTGAAGTCAATTCTTTGAAAGGCTTTGATCCAAAAGCCCATCCTCCCAAAGCAAGCATAATTTTGATGTCAGCATTTTTCTCTCTGAGCTTCATTAGTTTTTGATAAGTTCCTTCTTTGTATTCATCCCCAATATCGGTGTCCAATCCAGGGGAAAGCTTGTTCTCCTTAAGTTTGGCAAAGGCGTACACAACGTGAGTGCAAAGTTTTGGATCAATATCCTCAATATTAAAGCGACCTGCTCCATCGCGTTTGGCTGACCAATTGGTTACGTAGCAGAACATTTGGGCTGGTCGGCCTAAAGGCGCAAATACAAACGAAAGTAATCTTTTACAATTCCGTTTCATAATATCATTTTGATTCAATTACATTTCCCTTCATCAAGGAAGAGGGATTGTTCACTACTGGTTCTGGTTGGTGGGTTCAATTTACAAAGTAAAAACTGCTAAAAGGAAGTAGTCAACAAACTTCATGTTATGGTGGCATCGGTGGTGGCAAAATTTAATTAAATGAAAAACACAAATTGAGTG
>JAHZMX010001916.1:0-15749 GCA_027743895.1 Seira musarum | reverse complement strand
AGAAAAATAATAATTTGTCAACGAAGGCGGGAGAGAAAACAGTACTATTTCTGACAACGATCAACTACTTCTACTTTAAGGACAGAGAAAAAAGTTATTCATTTATCGAATTTGAAATGCATATTATAAACTTTATTAGGATATAAGACGGTGTATAGACTTTAGACAAGAAATATTAAGATGAACTCAGCAGCTGCAACGCTAAGAATAAAATCGTATAGTAAATTGTTAGGCTAATAATAATGTGAAGAAGCTATTTATAACTGTACCATATAAAAATAATCGCATGTACTGATCTACTAAAAATGAGTATGAGGAGAATTAATCAACAGAGTTTATTACATTTTTGCAAGCGTGTGATAAAAAAAAGTGTTTTCTCAAACAATGTCTTGATCCATTAAAAATTTGAGGGGATAGTAATTGTTTGAGAAATTTTTTGCTTCATTTTTTAAGTACTATTTACTACTATTACTACATATCTACTATTAAAAAAACGCGAAATGTTCTCGAAAGAAAATGTACAGAGCAGAGTGCGTAGGGACAGTGACTTCCTCATTTTTATAGTTTCTTTTTTCATTTAATCAACATAAAAATGTTCATTTTTAGTAGCGCAACATCAATGTAAATTACTGTATTACATATATACTAATTGACCTCTCTGTAGAGTTTTACGAGTTTAAAAATCCTGGAGAAGAAAGCAATATTTCTTGTTGCAGTAGATATTACATTTCAACGATCAAGCCAAAAACACAACTTGTGTATGTATTGTATTTCTTTATAATTTTTTTGCAAGCTGCATTCCAGTATCTTCGAAAATATTAATTTTGATCAATGTGGGCGTAAGGCCTGAAACGATCAGTTGAAATATTCACCGAATTTTTTTTTCTTACATTGCCCAAGTATTAGTGAACCCAGTGTGTTGTTGTTGTTGATTTAGTAGATGATGCTGAATTTGTTTTCGCTTAAGATTTTTAAGTCCTGTTGCATGAATCATGATGAGGAAGCAGCTAAAGCTTCAACAGTTTAACTTCAAAAGGCAGCAAAAGAATTTCTTTTTGTGCAGACTTAAAATGCAATGATCAATGCTGAATTTATTTTAATTAAATTGTACCATTTACCATACCAGTTATAACATGATTCAAGCAACGTGCCATATAGGTAACAGGAACACCATTGATGAATAATTATGAAACAAAAGGTTGCTTTTCCAAAATGCAGACACACAGATAGATGGTACGAACCGTATTTATAGCTCAAGGGAAGAAGCTCTCCATTTTTTTGCTTAATTTAAGGCATTTAACTTTTAATTAATCCAGGAACTTTTAATTAATACGTAAATTACTACTAATTATTTTAAATACTATTTTATTAGCTTACATGTCTAAGTTTTTTAAGTTTAGTTGAACATATGTTGTCATCATCGTCACTGATGGTGATATATTCTTACTAATTTGAAGTGGATTACCGAATAATTCCAAATAACCTTTTTTGCTTCAATTTTTTTCAACGATTTTGACTGGACAACGATTACAAAGCAAGTCAACAGTGTGTCCAATGAAGTTGCATTTATCGCATTTAACGGAAGTGTGTTTTACCAACACAAGTGTAGCTTTGCAAATATACTGATTATTATATACTTTGTTGAGTTTTTGTTTTTTTTTTCTGTAACATAAAATGGATCCACTCAGTTTTTAGGTTTTCTTATGCCATGTTGTATAATGCCATAAAAACCGCTTGTAAAAATATAACTTTTTTTTGTCATTCACTAATTTCTATTAGTTTTTCTTAGATCTCGACTTCGTGTTAGTCATTCAGTTTTAACTTGCATTTTTATCATTTGCTTAATTTGAGAATCATTCATCAAGTTAACCCCTCATGTTTTTTGCTCTCTTAATCAAATGGTGATTAATTGTAACATATTAATTTGACTAATTATTGCTCCTACATTATATACTTACTTACGTCCTTACAATATCCACCAAACAGCAGCAGCTTCTTTGCTTGGTAGCTTCAATGACTTGATCACGTCATGATTCATGCTGTTTTACTAAAATCTTCCTTTGTCCAATAATCAATCATTTTTTGGCAATATTGAAATTTGAATTGTAAAAAACTTTTAACTTGCATTTTTATCATTTGCTTAATTTGAGAATCATTCATCAAGTTAGCCCCTCATGTTTTTTGCTCTCTTAATCAAATGGTGATTAATTGTAACATATTAATTTGACTAATTATTGCTCCTACATTATATACTTACCTTACAATATTCACCAAACAGCAGCAGCTTCTTTGCTTGGTAGCTTCAATGACTTGATCACGTGCTTGTCATGATTCATGCTGTTTTACTAAAATCTTCCTTTGTCCAATAATCAATCATTTTTTGGCAATATTGAAATTTGAATTGTAAAAAACCCCAATCCAATAATTTTTGTTACCCCAACCGTAACAGAATTTCTGCAACAAACATTTTTGAGTCCAAAGTTCCGTGACAATTTATGGGAAACATGACAAACAATGAAACAAACAGAACGAATCATTTTTTTATATCTCTGTTATTATTATTGCTAGATTTGTATTATTATTACATTAACTGATTTTTAAAGTTACTTTAATAGTAGTAGTTGGGTATATGCATCCCACGTAGTCTTAATTTTAGTTTGTAATTACTTTGTATTTGTAACTAGTACTATGGGCAAGTTTAATTTCAGTTTGACTTGTACTTGTATACTACTAATGCAAAAGGAAAAAAAAATGTGTTGGATGGAAAATTTGAGATGTGAACGAAGTCTTTTAATTATGCATTACTAAGCAGTGATTTATCCGTGTTTATAATT
This sequence comes from Seira musarum, assembly GCA_027743895.1. Taxonomy (NCBI): domain Eukaryota; kingdom Metazoa; phylum Arthropoda; class Collembola; order Entomobryomorpha; family Entomobryidae; genus Seira; species Seira musarum. The sequence goes on along the minus strand of JAHZMX010001916.1, from coordinate 12,915 downwards.
TTCCCTTATTGTATTAATGTGTCAAAAGGAAAGATGATTGTAAATAAATGCCTCAGAGGAAATTTTCAAGAATCCAAGTTACCGTGTAACGTAACATGTGTATAAGTAGATGCCACTTATTTGAGTTTTAGAAATTATCTTGGTTTCTAAAACAAGTCAACCAAACAGCAATGTTTAGCTTTACTGTCATGCATAGCGTCCAGTTTTGGTTCAAGCGATTCAACGAGATAGTGGATGAGTATGGACCACAGTCTTGAAGAGAGTCAACTCTTACTTTGACTATTTATATTTTAATCGCTTTTCAGATTATGTGATCAATTCTTCCCAGGGATTTCATTTAAATTCACAATAACAATTGGCAAACTAAGTAAATCTCGACACTTTTTAATGCATTAAGTGTATGTGGTTTACCGATTGAATTTGTTGTAAAAAATCTGATGAGTTGGTACTCTTGCAACTCTGGCTCTGTATTAGAATTCTTAGGACATTGCTCTAAGAAGCTTTTATGGAGTAAGGCAAATTTTAAGACTCATGAACTACTGACTAATCATGATACGTTTTGATAATCTGCAATTGAGTAAGTTTAGCATGGAATATTAATATGAGAAGAAAAAATTAATTGTCACGTCTTCTAGTAAGAGAATATTTATAAGACAAATATTGTTTATTTGTGTAAAAAAACAACGTTTTCAATGAATGGATATTATAACTTTATTGTTATAACACGCATATTATTATCATTGCGAATAATAATAAGACATAAATTACTAAAACTGCAACTATCATAAATGAATTATAACAATCAATTTAATTTGCATCAGGAACATGAATGCATAAAAATGACGAATTAACTAAACACACATTGGTTCAAATCAGTTACCAGAACTTACATGAGAATGCATGATCATTTTAAAATATCGTAAAGCTTTATATTTAAAAATGTTGCATTTATCATTGCATCATATTTAAAAACCTGCATTGTCAAAAAAATCTAAATTATACTGCATTCAGTCGACCACCTCATTTGTTCGTCAACTAATACAGTTCACACTATTATTTTATTTTAACCTACAATCGTACCATTGTCAGCAAGTACATAAACATCGCAAACGAAGCAAAGTTGCTTCCATATTATTAACCCCTCGATTTACGTGGCATTTAAAATTCATCCATAAGTGGTTTTTATTATTTACAAAACTTCACATTTGAAGTATTATTAGCTAGCGCTGTTAATAAATCCCCAAAACGGTTCGATAAAACATGTACAATATACAAACCCCTATCCATTCCCCCCAAAACCCCTTCCTTGTATTTTCAACAGGAATTACTATTCAAATTTAAATAAACCCCCATGACAAGTTTGGCACTTATTTTGTTAAAACCCCCTGGGGAAGTAGCCACTTATAGCTCCCAAGAATTTCACCTATTATCCCATCCCATATTACATAATTCTCACATAGCCCCGTACCTTCCAATGCATAATCCCATTCAAATTGCAATCATTCATTTACATTAAAAATTGTTTCACACTAAAATTACACTAAATATTATTAACAAGCTGCATTGTTGGATGAATTATAAATATAAGGAACAGACATTCATTCTTACTACCCCATTTTTTACTAAAAACTAAACCCCTATCAATTTCTTACAGGTAACAGTCACCATTCCATCAAACTGCAAAAACAATTATGCAGACCTAGCTTAATTTTGAATACTGTACGGTTTTAAAAATCATTTCTGGACATTTCCTTTCCGTTAAATACTAACTGCATTTTGAAATGTTCTCTAAAAATTACGAATTGGTGGGTGAATTGCATTTTAAGACGAATCAATGTAACTTAAATAAATGCATTGATTTCAATACAGAAGGCAATTCATTTTCTTCTGTTTTTATATGTAATCCTAAATAAAGTACTAAAATGCCCTAAAATGCACGATGAGTAGAGTCACTCTAATTACTATTATTACGTATCTACCTTAATTTGTAACATAAAAGCTAATAAAAGGTACTTAATATATTTTTAAAAAGCCTCTCGAGCTTCATCGTGGCTTTGCTGAAGACCAGTGATGATGATGACGGTGCTGGGAAGGTTGGCTGACATGATGGGAGTAAGGCCGTAATATATCTGCGGCCGTTTCCCTTTCTTCAATTACCTTCTCGCGACGAATCCGGAAGCACATTATCATCGTTGAAACGGTTAGAATAACAAGGATGAATGTACTCAAGGCTAAATCAACATGACAGAGAAACAAGCATGTTTTTAGATTTACGACATTAAAATTAGTCGAAATGAACAGTTACGTTTAAGTATGATGATGATCAACATCACATTCCATACCTATCATTGCAGTGAAGGCTCCAGTTTTCATGCAAACACTTTCATTCGTATCTAAATTGGACTTGACAGCATCTGAGTTTTCATCTTCTTGCAAGACTCGTAGTGCTTGAAATAGACTCAAATTTTCCGAAAGAGTTGTGTTCTTTTCGGTATCCGCTATCACCATTTGAGTGTCGGTGGACCGTTTTGAGACGCTTTTAACGTTCCTCCAGTAGCAGGGTTGACTCTGCAGAGGTATGCAATCAGTGTAAACATAATCATTGTAATCAACCCTAATTTTGGCTAGTTAAAACTTAAATTCGGTGTGCAAAACACATGCACATAATTTGAAGGAAGGAAGCAAAAGATTCATCACCATTCTCGTTTGTAATTTAATTGTAGTTACATAAATCGCAGTTTTTGTTACTTGACATACTTCACGAACTTTTATTAGGACATTGACAGTAAAAGCAAATGCTCTGGTTCAATCTTCTTTTAAGGAGGTTTTAATGTTTTCTTAGCAAAAAATGGCTGAATCATCCAAAGCTTCTGATAACATTGATCATTGATGATACTTACCGGACAGGCTCCATGACACATCCTCACATCACACTCAATATACAGGGCTGGCGATCCCGTGAATCGAAAAGTCTTCAAATATGCATACACTTGCGTCTCGTACATATTTGAATGGGTCCAAGTCCCACGGAAAGGACTCATCAACTTGCTATCCACCGGACACCTGTAAAACAAAAGATTATTTTTTATGTTGTTCCTCTAAAAGAACGTTTGAATAACCGAAAATGAAACTGTCGAGAGGTTCATGCAAATAAAATACAACTGAAGGCTATTATGTCGTCATAAATCATTGTTGCGACTCGAAAAGAGTGTCTTCCGTTTTGTATTTGTACTTTTTACGATTCTTTTATGACTTCATGGTCAGAAAGTAAAATCATGGCAAAGTATTTTGTAGTTTATTGGCATTTCGAATTGCTTTGAAATCTGTCCCGCCTTTTCTGTATCGGTAGAAATTAACATCTTCATTGTTCATAAAAATTCTCACTTTTCTTTAATTATTAGCCGGCATTTACGAATATTTTTTTTGTGGCAAACCTTATAGATAAGATTAAAGGAAGGAAATATTATTGAACAATGTTTTTCTCATCTTACCCGTAATGGTCGATAAGTTGGATGCGTTTAGTAGCTCCGTTGTGAGCGTAACAATCATTTACTACAATGTCGAACCCGTCGAATTGCGATTTCTGCATAGCCAAATAAAAATCTGTCTTTATTTTTCTGCAAAATAAATGTACCAGATTTTTTAAACCATATTTATTTTCTGCTTACGCTTGGTTCTCTTCGTCCTTCCACTTGATTCGACGCGCCCAAGGTACCGCAGCGATTGAGCTAGAGTAAATATAAAAAATGAGCCATGTTAAATTTCACTTACAAGGACATTTGGACATTTTTATATAAATATAAATCCACCCAATTTTTTTTTCATTTTACCTTAATCAAATACTCATAATAGTCGCGTCCAGTGCCGTTAACATAGACGCAGTCAGGGTCATATGAATAGCCTATCGCATTAGACAAATTCAGCGAGTTTCAAAGTACATCATAGCGGCACATGAAATGGAAAAAGGTAAACAAAACGCTGTTTATTATTATTCCGGCGATACAGTTATACCTATTTAAAGTACTTCATGCAAAAATGAATCAGGAAGAAGACAGAAGAAGTCAAAGTCAATGGGATTTCAGAACTCACAAAACCCCCTTTTCTCAAGAAAAAAAGTCTTTTGCGTCCAATTTGAAAAGTGTTAAGGTCTCACTGAGCAAGAAATGATTTCACCCCGGGGCTTCTCCCACGAGATATGGAAGAAAACATGAAGAAATTAGAGGAGTTAAATCGAGCAAGCTACAGTTGCAGAAATGAAAACTGCATTGCATCATCATCGTCATCATCATCATGATCAAAGTAAATAAAGCAACTCTGTGGGGCATCTCGATATAAATCTTCTTTTCTTCAGTGGCCCATTACCATAGACAGGAATAAGAAAAGGAAGGAGAAAATGGTGAAAAGGAAATGCAGACAAAAATCTTGCTGACATATTACCTGAGGAGTAAATCAAACCGTGGAACGATCCATTGAAAGCAACACGAATCTTCATGAAGTCATCTTGACACTCTGCCTCAATATCTATTTTTTTAAAAGAAAAAAAGAAACGATTCATTTTTAAATGAGTTTTAAAAAGTTGCAACATCCTTGAGTAATGTCATTTTTCATAATGGACAAAGATATCTTCTTATGTAATTATTATTCTCACGTTGGACGCGAGTCATATTGAAAGAGTTTCGGTAGTTTCGGTCCCAAGCGCTTTGCAATGGCACGGGGTAACGGCTCTCTGCAACTGGTCTATTATCCCATGGGTCTGCATCGTGGGGCCGAGTTCTTATTGAGTTTGGCGGCACGAAACCGGACCCTCCGACAAAAACGACCTGAACATATTAAAGTAATTTTTTAAGCGTGCGTGAATAAGTGAACTATTGCCTTAGTTCAATTATCTTCTGCTAAACCATAAATAACAGTAATTGTAATCTGAATTTTTACTCTTTTCAGACAGGGGACAAAACAAAAGCTTTTTTGAAAAAATAAAGATGTTTTTAGAAATTATGTAAAAACATTGCATGACATGACATGCGTTCTGCTTCAGAGGTCCCTGACCATGATCAACTGACTGAAAAGCTTTAAATGCTTTATGAAAGGAACCCGACTATTTCAAACTTTCATTTGTAACAAAACCGCAATCCTAGTCCCATAGCCTGAATTAAATACAATTCTATATAGTCATGTGCATTTTTAATTGGCCGACATTTTCTAAAATGATCATTTGTTTGTGCTACAGCAAAGTAGTGATTTTCAGTAGCTCATCAAGAAATTAATTTGTTGGAAAAGCGGAAACATGTGTGAGGGAGAGAAATAGAGCGTAGGAAAATGTAACGGTTCTTTATGCTTTTGACATTGTCCTTCATTATGACTAGGACTGGCCTTCTGTCCTAGTGAAACAATAAAATAATAATAGAAAAGCAAGAAATAAAAAATAAAGTTTGCGTAATTACAGGCGAGCTTCCCTCCGCTTGGAGAGCTTCTCGAGTCTCATTTTTGAGTTCCGGTAGTCCACTCTTGAATTCATATTCTTTGTGCAGGAGTGAGTCGTCGAAAAGTTTCCCCCTTGTCACTAGCGCTTTCCACTTCAATACTGTGGCCAGTCAATGTATCTGCATCCCTCCATCCAGCAAAGTCATTCATTGATGGCTCCTGTCTCAAACCTGGGAAATAAAATTAGACCAGAATGGTAAATTATGAAATGAAAAAATTACAATGGTGCATAATGCAAGTCCAAATATACCCACCATCAAGCGACTGGTGAGTAACGGAAGGGCCACTTCCCCCTGCAGTGGTACGACCAGTAGCAGCAGACGATAGTAAAACAGAGTCTTCCGAAGTTGTTCCATCATTTGAGGTAAACGTAATTGTTTGCAGTTTGACGGGCGTTATGGAGGACGATGTTGTACCAGGATAATCATGGGAGGTCACGTCATTATTGCTGATCTCGTCTGTGACATAGGCCACCGACGTCTCCTGATTCAGTTGCAGCCTTTAAAAAATTAAGACAAAAAGCAAATAAACAATTTGGTCTGATCTCCAGGAAAAAATCAGAAAATTCAATGTCATGCGTACAAAATACTATTAAAATTTCGTGACTTTTATCGAGCAAAAGTATTTGCATTTTTGTAATTGCAACGCCTACATCTGTCACGTTATGCCATTCTAGTGTACTATGCATCCTGGCATTAAATAATGTGATTTTACGGCATAGATTTTTCCTACTACCGGTAACATCAATTAATTGATGCAATGTCATTCTCATACATTTTTATTATTAGCAGGTTCAATTGTTATGTAAATACCTAAATATAGTGTACATGTGTGTATGTAATTTGTGTGGTTAGTTTTTTTTCATGTGACCGACCACAAATATATTTTTTATTCCTTTTGCATTATGCGTCCACCTGCTGCAGCGTTCCTCCTATATTGTCGTGAGTGTCAGTTGCATCGCAATGATGTGGTCGAGATCTCACCCTATTTTATTGTTTCCCAAAAAACGTGATCCATTATTATACTATCTAACAATTCAGCCACTTCAGCAAGCAAACGCGAACAATGTTTGCCAAGTATGCTAAATGTGAGTGTGTGGAGTTGAGTGGATTAGGGACCACACCTAACAGATTACAATCTAATCACAATCACACAATCATCATTTCATCCAGCCAACTGACCCTAATTAGACTGGCAGGCGTTCATAAACGATGAGTTATGATTATGGTGGTTAATATGATATGATGATGATCATGAAGATGAGTAAGCTTCGTATATGAAAAAACGTAATGCAATAGTACTTCTTTAAATAAAATCTACATAACAATTTGCTACGCACGTTCAAAAACCGCAAGTGCTCGTATTTTTTATCATTATTTAATTATCTTTACAACCTATTCATTTGAATCTCCTAAAACTTGAACAGTGATTCAGATGCCGTATGAATGCTTAATTTAAAATATTTTTTGAGGTCATTTGTTTGGACTGAAACGAGGTAAAGGACGTTTCCAAAATAAATTATACTTGCGAGATATAATATAAATTCAAAACAAAAACAAACGACAAATGTGGCAAATTAATAATTACATTGAACATACGTTAGGATAACTTCAAATCAATCATAACTTTCAGGTTCAATCAATTATTTATTTTTAAAAACTACTAAACCATTTAAAAGGATTTAAACTATTAAGCTAAAAAATTGTTTTAATGTTGACTAAAGATGTAATTCCTTCATTTGGACTAGTAATTATATTTACTTAATTATTGCAAATTGCAGAGCAATTGAAGTTTTTAAAAAAATTACATGATCACATTCTTAAAGGGTCTCTTGCCAGTATGTTACCCCTACAATCTGTCTAAGCCATGCATTGCGCTAACGAAGATGCGATATACACGGACATCAGGATAAAAAAGGACAACAGGATGTTGATTTAGTTCACGGCTCACGCTATCATTATTGCCCATCTTTTTTTTTTATAAAATTGCAATTTGTTTACACTTGAAACATTCTTCCTTTCATTTATTATTTCACACTACTCTACTCCTCCATCAAATATATATTTGGAGACAGTGACGGTGAGTGAGTAAATATCATTTTGTTCCTAANTATACACGGACATCAGGATAAAAAAGGACAACAGGATGTTGATTTAGTTCACGGCTCACGCTATCATTATTGCCCATCTTTTTTTTTTATAAAATTGCAATTTGTTTACACTTGAAACATTCTTCCTTTCATTTATTATTTCACACTACTCTACTCCTCCATCAAATATATATTTGGAGACAGTGACGGTGAGTGAGTAAATATCATTTTGTTCCTAATTCGTTTCGTTTATGGTAAACAAAAATATCCCTGATTTAAGGGAAAGAATTGTTGAAATTGCGATTGTTGTTGTGTTATGTGATGTGTGTGTGATTGTCTATTGTATTATGTCAAAGCTTCTTCACTTTCGGTTTCAATGTAAACACTTGAAACAAATAGCTTTCATTCCAGAGGTGTAAAATTAGATGAATTTTAATGGAAGTAAATGCTACTGTGAATTTACTTAATGACGGACGTGACGGGCATGTTTAAAGATATGGTCTGTCTGTGTCTACTGTAGCATTCATAAATTAGAACGTATCAAATCGGTTGACGGATCTGAAGGCTGTTGATATATAACGCGCTGTCCATCACGATTTACGATAAATCTTTGACGTGTAAAAGGTAATTCTGGATAGGAAATACCAAAAAAATTTGCGCGGTTTTTTAAATTTCACGAAGGACTACTGATTTAGATTACATTCAGGTTCGTGAGGATCGTTTTGGATTTCGAAGGTGCTTTCGAGGTAGTAGGTAGGCTTATTATTTTGGCGAAAACGAAAAATGGGGACAAGAACGTCCGCATTTTTTGAAAAGCTAAAACGTAACCTTTGAAAAAAGTCTTTGGTTTCTTTTTTGATTTTATGAAAATCCTTGCATAAATGAGATTATCATACCTATTGCATTATTCATAGAATGAAAATGTTACGTGCTTGCATTAAAAGAAGAAGAATACATAATTTTTTTTAGTAAAAGCCTACTTACCGCAGACATAACGGGAGCCGGGACCGAAGCAAGGAGCACAGCAATCACGACAAGAACAAGAGATGTCAACGACAAAATCCCAGAGGAATTACTCCTTGAGTTCACCAGATGCATGTAGCTATTGTTGCTATCATTGTTGGTGAATGGCAGGCAAAGAAAGGATGGCAATTTCCAAGACAGTGGGGAAGGGGAAGTAGTAGTGGTCGAGGTAGGCAGAGTAGTCAAGTTCTCGTCATCCTCATCATCATCTAGTTGCATTACTTCATCTCCTTCCTTTGCACCTGAAGTCTGTTCTACTCCTGACTTAGATTTGAATTTCTTTGTTCCTCTCACCACCACCGGACTCTCAAGATTCTCAACAAAGAGAGAAGTAGAGGAGGACATGGTGGTTGTTCTGATAATGCTGTAATTATTGTCATTATTGTTGCATTCATTATTGTTATGCTCCTCACGCTTAACCGAATAATAATCCCTGGTTTGTCCCTCTTCGTCATCCATCTCAGAGTATCTCAAGGAACGTTTATTTTTGGACCTAGAGCACTGATTTGGGATTTGTTGGGACTGACAATGAAAATGCTGGCTAGTGCCGATTACAAAACCTTCTTCTAAAGTCATTGTTGATCTCAACTGTGAATGATTATGTGGTTGGGAGGAGAAGGATGATGATGATGTTGATAACCTTTTCATTGAAGTGGGGGAGATAAGCGTTGTTCCCTTTTCTCTTGAAATCCTTTTGTTTTCCGGTTCCAAGTACGAGGCTGAAGTTGAACGCGTGCTGCTGATGTCGTCGCTAACAAAGCTTCTGTTCATAAATAACCCGTTTGCTTCCATGAGGGTTCTTCTGGCGGTTGTTGAACGCGGGATGAAAATTACCAGGTAAAACAATGGAGGTGTCAGATTATTAATGAAGGTGTTGTGGGGTGATGAGTGATGAAATCCCTCCTAAATTATTGGGGTGATATGTTTCTTGGCATTAATTAATGGGAAAATTAAATTCTTCTCTGATGAGTTGTTGCTTTTTCATGATCAATAACTCGGAACGGACACGCGACGAGGGTTAAAAAATATTTGGACTTGGGTTAAAGACAAATTATGTAATTTGACATGATGACAATTGAAATCTGCGATGTTTTTCTAAACTCGTTAAGAAGACGGAAGTTTGCTTGTCAAAAATTTGTTGGTGCTAATTTTAAATACAGGTTTTGAGGATTAAAAATTGTTATGAGAATCACATCTCGACGATGGCTTGGTTGATGTCATTCGTTGAACTTAATAATTAAAGAAGGTGTGAGTGAACTGTCTCTGACGAGTCGGTGAACCTTTGGATTCCGGATTTACTGAAAAAAATAAAGATGAAAGTTGTAGTAATTAAAAAAATTCGTCTCAATCAGTGTGCATGAGATCAGCAGCAAATAGATTCAATAAACTCGGTTTTCATTTTTAACTTCTTCAGAATTTCAAAGTTTTAAAAGTACCAGCATACTTCAATTCGTAGATGAAACAAACCGAACTGTACTTCAACAGAACTTCACATGAGATGCAAACTTCCTTGAGAACAAAGCTAGTGAACCGAAGAACTTTATTCAAATGTTGAACTAATACTAGATTTTCACATTGAAGCCCCTCATTTAACCGAGCCATGCCAAGTACAACTACAACACACCCACACACGCTAGATCAATACTTTTATTATCACTGCAAAAAATGTCGAACCCAAATGAAAAGGGATCAATAAAGATAGGTCAGGTAGACACCATGACCGTATGATATAGGCACCAAATATGACGCAAATGACATTGTAATTCAAATGAGTATTCCAAAAAAATTAAAACACAATGTAACACCAGCAATAAGAAAACTAGAAACACGGAAATAGTTCAATTCAACGAATAAAGATGCTCATGCAAAGAATCCAGATCCAGTCAAGAGTCTACCCTTTGTTTGTCTGCTCCGCTTTAAAATGATGACGATTCAATGATGTAATTGATGTAACTCATAAATACTTACTTACATATCATAAAGTTGCATGTATGAAGATATCTGAGATTTAGCTAGAGTCTGATCATTTTATGAGCTTATTCAGTGGTACTTTCGGTGCTACATACATTAAATGCTGAAGGATTTCCGAACCGTGACGGAGCTGGTGAAGTAACTTGATTTTTTAATAATAATGGTGGTTATGAATTGATATCGATACTGCAATACCTTTACATTAAATTTACGGTAATGTTCTCATTTATATTTGGCAGAATTGCTTCCTACATTTTCATTAAGACGTATTTTAGCGTTAGGAGTAAACAGACTCTGGAATTTTTTGTTTTTATACCGCAGTGGATCATGATGATATTATAAGGCATGAAAAAATTAAGTTAATGAGGTATATATTACAGTTTTTGGTATAATAATGATTTTGCGAATGTGGATTTATTTCCTTAGCATATGTATGGTTCATTATCTTCTGTAAACTTTATAATTAAAACTTAGCCCCGGACATGAGTGCAATGGATTAAAATGTGATTTTTCCCGAGAATCATCGTTGCATTCTGCATTCTCATGAAAAGCTCTGATTTCACCGTTATTTAATTGTTGCACAAGTAATTTATAGAAACAGAATGTATTGCTAAATGTTTTCTAAGAGCAGATCTTTTTTTTGTATTGACCGTTCATAGAGCTATTCATCTGAAAGTATGTGCAAACTCATCTCACTTTGTTTGCAAATCCCTTCTCATCTTCATGCTACCAATAGCCTAACTACCTAACCTTTCGCATTCATTGCGACTTCAGGTGCTGCAGAAATAAAATTAGACATGGGTATTGTAGTTTGATAAATAAAGCAAGAATGGAAGAAACCGTTGTTAGTAGAATCCGAATCAGACAATTAAAGAAAAGCTCTACAGGAGGGTAGAAGTCATCATCAGTCAAACTGTAACAAAAGGCCGAACTGTTAAATGGGATCGTTATGTAGTGTGATCGTAAAAATTTACTTTAAGCGTTCGTGAGATTAAATGCTCACAGTGTCGCTTGCAATTAAATGAACACATCAAATCCGACTTCGGATGAAAACCTCAATGCCTGTCAAGAGGTTAAGATGTGGCCGTCTCAACTTACCCCAGCTGTCTCCAGAAACAGTAGCAGTGCGAAAATATTTTGAATCAATTTGTAAAGAGTATATCGAATTTAATTTATGGATACCTACACACTAAAGCGTCTTATGTAATATACCGTACACTACTTTACATGATGTGAGTTTGGCTAGAATATTTAGCTTAAAATTGGTCTCTTCCGGTGAATGTACTCTTGAGCAACCCTTTTTCTCACAAAGATTCCCCGATAGATGCATCCATTATAATTCCTTCAGTTCAGTGTGGGGAAAGAAAGCACAGGTAGGTATAAGTGAGCGTCTTTAATTTTTCAAAAGTTTTGCATAAAAAGCTTCAATTCATCCGTATGCATGCATAATACCTGAGACTCGAACTTTAAAGACTTGTGAACAATATAGGTACCCATTCTTTGATGTGTGGTCTTTAAAATTGAATTTTTACAATGAAAATTGAATACGAAGGAAGACAAGACAAGAAGCATCGTCATAAAAATGATTTAAATGGCTTTTAAAAGCAAAGATTTTTGCACGAAAAATTCTTTCGACAGTTTTTCCGTTCGTTTTTTGTTCTGCTGAACAGGAAAGAAAGAAAAAAGGGAAAAAATCATGTTATGTTACATAACTTGCATTTTCATCGCTGCGCACAAGTGTTAACAATTTTTAGAAGAAGAAAAAATCTTACATGAACTACATCCAAAGAATTGATTGTTGAAGGTGATCTACGGATTTGGTATTTCTTGCTACAGTTTTAATGACTTGTTTGAAAATTATTTAATTTGCACCCTTTCACCCCTAAAAGAATATACGGAAGATATTTTTGTGTGCCCATTTAGCCAGAACCATCCTCATTAACTTATAAAACGATGCCAGTGCATTTCCTATTCAAAAAGGATTTGCAATTCTTGATGAAACTGGTAGCGCACCTCACCAAAACTGGGTTTTTGCCTGATAAGTATGATATGTTTGCATGTGCTCCTTCTTAAATCGCATTAGTGACATTTTATTCATTGCCTAGTTGGCTAATTCCAAAAAAACAAGATTTGGTGAGAATGTAGTTGCCCTTGCCAAGGTAAAAAGTTCAGGTGATAGGTACAACGAGTCATTGCCAATCTCTGGATTAGACGTGTGTATTATTTCGATTCAGCAAATATTGCAGTTCTTAATCACTCTGCGGCACACTTGCCTTAGAATTAGAACTAACTTATTTTCGCTAAGATTATCTCAATTCTGTCCCTTTGGAACGGTGACCTATAAAATGGAA
>JAHZMX010001915.1:0-12447 GCA_027743895.1 Seira musarum | reverse complement strand
GCTACGTAATAATATTCTTGAGGGAGGAAAGAAGCTTTGCAAACCGAGATCTATTGAGCTCCCTGGTTTCCTTCACGAGCCACCTAGCCTTTTTCAGTCGCTTCTTCCTCGCTGCGTTCACTCCATCCGAAGTGCTAATATATTTTCGAATGACTTTTAGCTGCTCTTGTTCTGCTCTCCAGAGTTCGTCCTTCAGGCGAAAAAAAAAGGATTACATTTCTTCCTATCTTTATCCCCTCTTGAGTGATATTACATTAAATAATAATATTTTTTGTAACATATTTTTTTACCGCGACATGAACGTTCTCGTGCACTTCGTCCGTGTATAATGTCCTCAAGTAGTCGCGAAACTTGTTGAATTCCTTAAGAGAGTACATAATCTCATCCTTCTCGTTAATTAAACCTTGTCTGTATAACAATCTCCTTGTTTCTGGCCTTTTCATGAAATCTTTGGCATGTGGATCGTGAAGAGCTGTGTACTCTTTGTACGGAGAACTAATACATCGCTCACGATTATAAGGATCCAACGTGCTGTATACTTTAGGTTTTCGATGCATCTTTTGAGGAAGAAAAAAAATAGCGGTAACATGAGCTATATAATTAAATATAATTTTTTTTCTGACGACTCGCTTTAGTCGAAACTCGTCCAGGTGTGTAATAAAAAAGTCCTGCAGGGGCTGGAATCAGAGGTATTTTTTGTTCCAAGGGTAAGCAATGCCACACAGGTAAAGCCAAAGGAGGAACTGCTCCTTCCGGTCGACTAATTGTGTCCGTGATTCCCTCTATCGCAGATTTTGGTCGTACAGTCAGTCTAAAATGAAAACCATCCGGATTTATTTTTTAAATGTTTTTTTTCGTTAAATTTTCAGCTTGTGACATTTTAATTTTTAACCTTTCTCCAGCGTTCGCACTCAAATCCCTCCGACTCTTGTTAAATTCATCCCGTGCGGAATGAATTCGACATGGAGTTGTTGGAATACAACATTCTACAGGCTTGGTCTTCAGTTTCCGAAATAGTTCTTGAGGTGTAGGAATGTACATGAGTTGAACATTGTCCTCAACGTCTGCCTCATTTCCTGCTGTAGTAAATCTGCTCCCTTGCGGATCGACTTCAAGCCCTTCGTCAAAATCTGAGCCATCGGTAGGTCTGGACATGATTGCGTGCAAAACTAATTAGTAGGGTCAAGCTGAAGTGGAAAATTGCCTCTTACAAAAGAAATATTACTCCTTCAAAGCTTGAGACTTTAAAAAATAATCCAGTTAAACCTTTGTAATCTCAGAAAAAAAGAAGAGGAATCAATCTTTTTTTTGGAGGGGATTAAAAGAACTGAAACTGAAACAAGATGAAAAAGAAAAAGAACATCCAAAAATCCAATTGAGAATTAAACCTTAATAATTAATTCAGTTAAAGCAACTTATGAAGACATGAATGTGCACAATGGCGCAGTATCTTAGGGAATTATGTCGCAAATTAAATAAGACTGTTTGGATTAGTTGCATATGGATTGTTTCGCATTGGGGCATATTGAGACTATATTACTTCTGACCCACCTAGCAGACATGATTCAACTTTTGAAAAAACATTTTATTAGATTTTTGGTTTTTGGAGTGACACAATAAAAGCTATAATTAAGTAAATAATTTAATGCTTATTGACATTGATGTTTGCTACAAATCTAGTTACAAAATGATGACGGTATTAAGTTGTAAATGTTGATATTTTCTAAAAACTCTTTTTTTTGTCTTGCGACATCACATAAAATTATCGCTTTCTACCATGAGCACATTTAACAATCTAACTTTGGTAAATGGTAGGTACATATTTTTATACTGGAAATCAAAATCAAGCACCACCAAAATATACGTATTATATCCGCTTTCCCACAATTCAATTCTAGCAGTTTTAGTTTAGTAATCTCAAAATAGTAATCCTTCTTCAACATTCTTAAGTGCTTAGTACAGATACACTTGTCCTGGAAAGCTTATATCTAATCGGCTTACTTCTAAAATCTCTTATTGACATTGATGTTTTGCTACAAATCTAGTTACAAAATGATGACGGTATTAAGTTGTAAATGTTGATATTTTCTAATTTTTTGTTTGCGACATCACATAAAATTATGGCTTTCTACCATGAGCACATCTAACAAATCTAACTTTGGTAAATGGTAGGTACATATTTTTTTTACTGGGAATCAAAATCAAGCACCACAAAAATATACGTATTATATCCGCTTTCCCACAATTCAATTCTAGCAGTTTTAGTGTCGCAATCGTAATCTCAAAATAGTAATCCTTCTTCAACATTCTTAAGTGCTTAGTACAGATACACTTGTCCTGGAAAGCTTATATCTAATCGGCTTACTTCTAAAATCCTCATTACTGATTCACTTGAATATATCATCAACATCAACATTCAAATCGGCTTCAATTCAATGAACAAAGTTTAGATGAGTTAAAGAATTAAGAATCCAAAGAGCGATCAATCCTGTTATTAGTATTTCCGTTGGAATCGCAACAGAAATACTCCGGGTGACACCGTTTGATGGCAAATTTTCACAAGGAATATTCTCAGCAATATCCCTTTTTGTGCGATGATGTTTTGCATTTACATTTTATTCCCTGAATATGCTCTATCATTCTATCAGCCATCGACATGGTTTTCTGATTTACATAGAAATTCACTCGAGAGTCGTGGCTTCCAGGGATGAAGGCCGTGTCTGCCCAGTAACCCATCTCAGCAGTTTCGGAGATTTGTGTTGCAACTAATTGCATCACTATTCCAGGTGAGCCATCTAGAGTTTCATTGGTCCGAAATAGACCTAAAATTGGCAAAACAAAAATAATGGAGCTGACCATTTCACACATTTAAATTAAATGCCTTCACTTAAATATATTTTTTAATGAAAATAAGTAAACCTTGATGAGTGATGCTCACAGTGAATAGATCAACAGCTCTTGTGTGGCTTCTGTAGACATCGAGGGGCTAAAAATACACGATTAATAACGGTTATAGCTCATGATGAAAAATCAACTGGTCATGAAACCAAATTGATTTTGATTGAATTGAAGCCTACATTAGGCGTTGGAGGCACTTGTCCATACTTTGGATAAAAATCAATTGTCCCCAACGGAATCAATGTTCCATAATGATTGTTTGGAGCAACCCAACAGTCAGGATGTGTTTCAGAGGTGCATCCATCGGCATGAATTACGTCAACAAAGGCTAAAAATATCAATCGATTGAGTGAAAGTTTAATAAAATGTGACTAAATTATTTCTGCCTGCATACCTGCATCAGTGCGACGAAGACGTAAGTCAAGATTCTTTGTTTCAAGTAGTGCACCGGATGGATCAAGAGCTAAAAAAATCCAATGCAAAATTTATTTGATATAGTTCAATTTATTTATTATATCTATTACGCCATGCATACCGGTAATTCGGTTAAACACTTCCGGTGAAGATCGCCCCGTCAAGCCCAACAAATGAGATCCCAGAGAGTGCCCTATCCCCCAAATATATAGGGATGGTCTCATTCTCCTCAGTTCCTTGACAATCTCCCCCAGCCATATTGCTGTCGTTTTGATATTTGCCAGAGCTTTTTTATAATGCAAATCCGACAAATCGGCTCCACCACCCCAACCTTTAAATTCAATTCAATAAAGTTTTAGAATTAATTATAGTATTTTAAATTAATCATTCAATAATAGGTCTGGTCAGTTACCCACTATGATTACGGTTTGTTGCCTCTCTTTAACCAAAGCATTTTTGAGAATATGTAGCCACTCCGAATTCTCACTGTCTTTGTAACCGTGCACCAAAAATATGATTCTGTTTGCTGGCGGGTCAAATGCATTATGTCCACCGGCAACTAGGACAATATCACGAGTTGTTGCAGATCCTCCTCCGGTTATTTTGAAACTATTTATGGGAACTCCCTGATGGTGCATAAATCAGAAGTGTGGGTTGAATCTCTTTTATCAGACTGGGGAAAGGAAGTGACAACTCTTCCGCTGAAGAAATACTGGTAAATAGGGAACAAAACACAAATAATAAGAAAGTCTTTGCCATTCCTCTTGGCGAAATCGATCCATTTCTAAGAAATGAACGTGTGAACATGTTTTATTATGAATTACTACACAAGTTTTAAAAAAATGAAAATTAATGAAAAATCGTGCACTCTTAATATTCTCAATCGATATAGTTTTTGCTAGATTTGAGAAAAACTGCTATAGCTGTTTAATAATCCTCCATGCATTTGCGTAGAGTAAACGAAAAAATATTTATAAACCAGTACATATTTTAAATATTTTTATATGCCACTTCGTTGGAATATATATTTTTTGGAACATCAAAAGAAGGCACGGTAGAATTAGATAGAACAGAGTTCAAAACTTCCAAGATAAGTATATATTCCACACGTTTCAATTCAATTCGGATCCTAATCCTAACATTTTATCCATCCTATAGCTTTAACGAAATTATATACAAATTCTTTTAAGAACTTCAGTTTCAAATTTCTGATGTGAAGTGTGTGGAAGAAAATTTTGACATGGAGCCAAGTTTTTTAGCCAAACTCATGAGATCATCTTCAAGAGGAAAAAAATACTCATCGAATAACGTTGTCTTATTAACCTTGTTATGCCGCTGCCAATATGCAATGAAATCTTTCAAACTGATGATGTCGTCCATCAAAATTTTAAAAGAATGTTCTTCATCAAGGCACTTTGAATTACAAAATAATAGTAGCATTTATTGCGATTACGTATTTATACCATTTCCGGAATTATAATTAAGAATCAATATTTTAGATTTCGACCAAGCAAGCGAGCATACATACTGCGTAGATCAGACTTCTGAAGCCAATTTATCTTCTGACAGTAATATCACTGTGCCCCATAGAGTGGTCATTTAAGATGGACCAGAATAATCATGAACACAAGGTTTTTTTTCTAATTAATGCCGTTAGGCTAGAGTCTATATAGCTCTAACGATGACTCTACATACTTTTAAGTAGATGCGTACTTTATTATGGCCACCTTCGACTGACTTTGTTCTTTTTTTTAGTCGGAATATTTTTTTTTACCCTAACAAGCTCAAAAATTAAAGACTGGAATGGAAATCCAAGCGCTTCTCTTGTCCCAGCAGATCTACCTATCGGAAGGCAACATTATCATCACGAGTCAGAGTCAGGTATATCATAATCATTTTTATAGGAGAGCATCCTTAGACTTGGATGAGTATTTCAATACCATGACCATTTCAGCAAGACCTATATATACCTATTTCATACTGTCTACTACTTGCAATGATTTTTTATACATTTTTTATACAGGCAACGGAAAGAACGAAACGAACTGATTCACGTGAAACGGGTCAAAGAAAAGTCGTTCTTTGATGTCGAGTTCTAGTTCTCAGAATTAAACGAAGAGAAGGAAAATGAACATCATCATATCAATTGAACGAAATGCATGCGAAATCGTAAACTGACAAGGGAAAAAAATTTACATTTATAATTTGTCTGTTAATCCAACACAATTACCTAAATGTCAAGCACGTCATATATCATCATCGCATCTAAAAAATNCGAAACGAACTGATTCACGTGAAACGGGTCAAAGAAAAGTCGTTCTTTGATGTCGAGTTCTAGTTCTCAGAATTAAACGAAGAGAAGGAAAATGAACATCATCATATCAATTGAACGAAATGCATGCGAAATCGTAAACTGACAAGGGAAAAAAATTTACATTTATAATTTGTCTGTTAATCCAACACAATTACCTAAATGTCAAGCACGTCATATATCATCATCGCATCTAAAAAATGCATTAGAAGTGCAGTGCATCGAGTCCGATCCCAATAACTACATGACCATTTTTTTGACCATTCTTAAGAAAAAAGCCATAAATGCACTAGCACTACTGATATCGTAGACAAAGCGAGCGCAAAACATAAACAGCAGCTGGTTTACAAGTTTTACTTTACTCACCTGAACCTGTACACTATAAATATATTGCAATTGTAATTGTAAATTGTAATAGTTTGTACGAAAAAAAAATTATCAAACTTTTTCTATAAATATATTTCTTCACAACCACAACTACAACTATAAATAAACTTAATGTTTAAATAATATTCAAGAGAGACCAAGATCGATAATATTTTTAGTGAATGAAGTGTATGAGGATATGATTACGATTCATGTCTCATGTGTATAAAAATGTATTCATAATTCATGTCTCATTAATGTTTAATGCTTCGTGTGCGTGTGTGAGGTGAACGGTAGATAAAGGAAAGTTGTTTATTTTTAAGGTGCTGCTAATGCTGTTGCACCAAAATAATAAATAAATAATCTTCATTCTTTTACGAAGATTGTGAATGACCTCCGTTTTATTTTGTCTCGGTGGTCCATAAAATTTTTTTTTTGAATGTTTAAGTTTAAAAGAAAAAGAAGCACTGTTTTTCTTACTGTCACTGTAGTAAAGAGAAAGCACTGATGAAACGTTAACTGTAAATGAGAGAAGAGACGGATTAACTTTAAAGAGTGCTTAAAAAATTAAAGTTTTAATTCATCTTTGTAAATATAAAAAAGGCAAACGGAGAAGTTTGTGGGGTGCATTTTATCAGTCAAAATGAAGCCTGGACAGTTTGGAGATGTGCAGCATATAATTGGGACCGTTAGAGAGATTGACGTGAATAGTGCGGAACAAGCGATTGTATTGGACCAGGCAATGTGCAACGGGCAAATGTTGCCTGACGGTTATGTTTTATTGTAAGTTAATTGTATTTTACTCTAAACTTTAATGATCATCAATATCAAAGTTTGACGAAAATGTATTTATTTTTCTTCTAGGTCCAGTTTAATTGCCGACCTACAAGTAATGGGGAAGGCGAACGAAATCCAAGCGAACTTAAAGTCTGCTTATTCACAAAGTGACACAAGAAAGTCTGTAGGACTTGATGAGACCATTAATGAACATAAGAATTCAATCGCTGGCTTTGTGAATGGAAGTGAATCTCTTAGAAATGTGAATGGTATGTTAGTGCATTGTAAACCGTTAATTTTTTATCGTTGACTCATAATAATTCGAATTATGATTTTACAAAATTTTAATTGTTCCCTTTTAATTAGGAAATCACATTAACACTACACCGTTACTCTCATCGACAAAGATTAATAGTTCTGCAACATTGATGAATTCCATTACATCTGCAGTGGAGGGTATGGCCACAAGGGAAAAGGCTGGAGTTGTCGGAGATGACAGTGAATCAGCTAATCATACTATAGCGAAACCAAAACCAAGAAAACCGGGAGATGGGCCATCATTAGCAAATAGTGAGTCTCAGCAACAACAGCAACAGCAATCATCATTGGTGACGCAAAAAGTTTCTTATACGACGAATCCCAATTCAACTGTAACAAACTGTAAATCCAGTACAAATATGGGTCTTTCTTCGAACGCCACGGATGCTTCCTTGGATGGTGGAAACATCCTCCTTCGTACGTTTGGAAACTTTGGCAATTCTACTAACAATGGAAGCAATAACAAAAGTTTGGGTCAGCTTGCGAATTTGAAACAACAGAGTAATGTGGTTTCAAGTCCTTCGAAAGCTTCCCCTCAGAAACCAATCGTTTACGACCACAAGAAACTAGGAGTTCTCAGTCAGTTCGTTAGCTCCGCTGAGCAAAGTTACAAACCAGGCGGTGGTTAACGAAGAGGTTCAGCAGTCTAAGCCTGCGCCGGGAACACCCACTGGAAAAATGATAAATAGTACGGCTTTAAAAATCTTGCGAACTTGAACTTGCATTCAAATACTGGCATATTAAACGAATTTATTTGGGTTCTGTAGATACTCAGACTCCTCGAAGTCAAACCAAGCATAATGGACGGCAGCGTCACGGGGAAACGTTTGAATCAATGTCCAAAGACGAAATGTCTGTTGAATTCGATTTTGAAGGGAGCAATGCACAGTTTGAAAAGCGTAAGTGCAAAACAATGTTTCTTTGTTTGGGGGTTCCTAAAATTACTTATCATTGTTGGTTGACCTGATTGAGGTATTTGTTTTTCCTTTTAGTTCCGGTCAACTGTGTGAAACCCCCAAAAGTTACCAAAAATCCTCCGCAATTCTCCAACACGGATACAACATATTTGGCGGACCGATTAGTAGAGTCTGTTACGCTTCGGGAATCAGTAACATCCATTAAACAGTTTGTTACTGACACGGGAGTAGCGATTCCGTCTGTAGATTTGTCAACGAGGAGTAAGATTTTGAATTTGGCTCACGAGGCAGGCTTAACACATTCCAGAGTTGTGGAAATTATGGGGAGGGCTGTAGCTCAAGCTTGTATTCCACTTTTTGGCGACTCTTATCGGTACATTGATGGCTTTTCTTGTTTTGCGTAAAAAAATAATAATTTCAATTTGATCGTAAAAATTATCATTGTCGTTNTTTGAATTTGGCTCATGAGGCAGGCTTAACACATTCCAGAGTTGTGGAAATTATGGGGAGGGCTGTAGCTCAAGCTTGTATTCCACTTTTTGGCGACTCTTATCGGTACAATTTAATGGTTTTTTTTTTGTTTGGCGTCAAATGAAAATAATTTCTATTTGATCGTAAAAATTACCGTTGTCGTTCTAGGTTGAGTCCCGAACGAGTGGAAGACCGACCATGGGTTCTGGTGGTTTCGGGCCCACATTGGCAGGGTGCGATTGGAATAGCAACTGCTCGAATTCTTGCTAGTTTGGGCGTTCACACATGCGTTCTTGCTCCGAAAGAGGAGCTGCAGTTGTGTGCAGGGGAAGAGCTGTTATATAGCTTGAGCGGAGAAATGTTCTCGCGGCAACCTTCCGGTTAGTCTTGGTCCTAGGACCTGATTAATGCTGAAACCGCGCATGGTTTTCATGCTCTAATAATTTTTAAAAATTTGTAATTAACTTCTACAGATTTCAAAGGGATTAGTTTCGATTTGGTGATTATGGCTATCGACGATCATTTGTCACGAAGCTTGACTCTCGCACCGTATTCCCGATGGTTGAAAAACTGTCCGGTCGTGTTTGTTGATCCTCCCTTGATCTCAGCTTATCGTCAGCAACTTGATACGATTTGTGGTGGCAATAAAGGCAGGAAAATAGTCATTGTGTCCCCTGTCCTTCCCATAGCTTATCCAGCGGACTCTTCTGTGAAAATTTTCTTGGTTAATCTTGGCATTCCAAACGATATTTTTCAGCGAAATGATGTGAATTATAAAAGCCCGTTCGGTGACAAATTAGTCATTCAAATATTCAGTAGCAGTTCAAAGTAATGTGATTTCAGAATTATTGATACCTCCGTAGAAAAGTAATACCTACTTTTCGTTGACTCTCCAAACAATTATGTGTACTACTTTTGCGCTTATCATTTGATTAGGTATTTAATATTAATTATAATTTTGTTTGAAAACTTTAAATTCGATTCTTTTGAAAAACAAAAGGAAATAATGATAAATTAATTGATAATGTGGACCTTGGAAGGGAAAAAACTAAATTATAAATTGAAATTACAAAGACTTAAACTGGAAAACTCAAATGCAACACATGCATAAAAAGTGAACTTTGTTTTTATTTTTTTGTACAATTAGGAAATTTCGATTTTAAACCTTGTGGCAAGAAGGTAAAAAATTAGTTACATAATATGTTCTTGTTCTTGCCAAGTAATAAATGATTTTCAGATTTATAAAAAAAAAGTACATAATTTTCAACATTTTAATCAACGGGTCGAAAAGTACAGGCTATAAAAAGTACCTGTCTACTAATACCTATACGCTATAAAAGTACTGTTATTTATCGTTTGTAAATTTTGTTTTGCGGAATTTATGTAGGTGGAGTGATTTCATTTCATTTTGTTCGGTGGTATTATATCATTTTACTTTAGATAAGTATTCAATGATCAAAATTGATTTATCTATTTCGTTAGTTCCCAGAAAAAAAAATTAAATTGGCTAGGCATGGATGTAAGGTGGAAATTACGATTATAGATACTTGTCATCATCATCAGGAAGCATTTAGAATTATTCTTTGAAAATACTCTTTAAATTGACTATGTTGTTACTTACTTGTTGAATATCATAAAATAATGAATTACTTATATATATTTACTTTATAAATGAAGAAGAAATTGGCAATGACAAAAATTACTAATTGGCTCTGAATTGGTTTTAGTTTTCTTCGAGGAAAAAATTATTAAATAAAAATTTTTAATTGGCGACCAAAAACTGATTTTATTATTTTCATAAACATAAAATAAACACGGTTCGGCATGATAAATATTTAGAGTAATTAAAAAAGTAATTAATGATTTCTCTGTCGTCGACCAGTCTTCATAAAATTTCTGCCCGCAGCTCTACCTCCTTTCGGCTTCTGTGGACCCCTCATGTTCATGTTGTTACCTTGTTTTCCAGGTTTTCCTGATCTACCACCCGCTTTCTTTTTCGCCTTCATATTCATTTTCAACAACTTTGGTTTCATCATGGTCGCTTCCATTTCTTTCATTTCTTCTTTCTCCTTCTTCCTTTGAATCTGGAGTTCTTTGTAGTTCATAGCTTGTCTCTTCGGTTTAGCAGCTCCTAGACGTATAGCCATCGCTGCCTCCGCATCTTCCAATGCTTTCGCTGTTAGACTTTGCATTCCAAATTTTGCTATTTCATGACGAGCCCTATCCAAATCAATTTCGATACCAGTCTCTTCATTATTAGTGGGTGGTGTTGTTGTTGAAGGTACACTCTTAGAAATTTTATTACTGTTCTTCGATCCCTTAATTGCATCTGGGTTGTTATACACGAGCGTTTGGATATTTTTCTTTTTTATCGTCAATTCGACTTGTTGCCTTTGCATTTCTAACTTCACGCGCTTCTTCTCCGATTTCGTTAGTTTTCTCTTTCCTACCACCTCCATCAATGAATTTTTCATTTGTGATGATGATGACGATGTTTTCCCCTGTTCCTTGACCACCGACTGCCAATCTGTATATGAAGATGAAAAGGAAAAAAAATTCAATTTAGGATAGTAATAAAATTACCCACTTGCTTCCCCTTTTCATGTCAAGCGATGTGTCATTACATTACCCGCAGGAAGTACATTTGATATGATTATAGGTTTGTCCGGCAAGGCAAGAAGTAAAGATTCTTGAATACGATAAAACATATATCACTACTTTCTTTCCTTGAAAGGTTTTTTTTTTTCTGACGTGAGATGAAATAAAAACATTAAAGGCCTTTTACCTTCCATTATGAACTACTTTCTCTCTCCCTGTCCACCAATTGCCCTTTGACTTTTCTCCATCAAGAAAAATTTATAATGCTATACTATATGCAAAAAACTGTAATGTACACATTGAATTCCCATGAACTCTATTTTTACTCCCTTTTTCATATTCATTTTTATACGTTGTAACGTAACATAACATAATGCATGCATTCTTCTTTCTTAGACACAGACTTTTTCTTTTTTTTCCATCAAACCAAACCAGCAACTTTCCTTCCTCTTCTCCTCCTCCTTTCTCCGCTTTCTTTTCACTCACTCGCATTCGCACTCACTCACTCTCCTCAGAAAAACCGATCCCTTTTTTTGGAAAGAGTTACATGTTCAATTTATAAATGATTATATTATAGTCATGTCCCTCTTCTGGGCTTTCTTCGTGGGAGCAACAACTGTAAACATGCGCCACGACAAGACAACCAAGACCAAGGCTCGTTTTCTTTTTATTCCGTCGTGCAAATTTTCTTATTGCGTTTAAAAAGCGAATACAAGACACAAACTACAACACGAGCAACTCAAACTCCATATTTGTCTGTGTGTGGTACTTACCTACGTACTTGGTACTGCTGCCTAGCCTGGTTCTGGTTTCTGCTGGGAGCGATAAAAATCCTTTCCCATGAAATACAAATACACAAACTACTACTTTCTTTTCTCCCAATTTAATAAGAAGCCATGTAAAAAAAATTATCTTTAGTATACATACAATGACAACATTGTGATTTCGATGCGAACAACTTCCACAAACGCAAACGTGAATTTTCTCCAGCCGGAGAAATTGAGACTAATAAATGATCCTCCTTTTTTGGCATGGCATGAATAATCTGTTTTGCACAAGGATTCTGACATGTCCGTATGTCCTTCCTTAAAATGAAGTTCGATGAGGAAATGCAAATGCAAAACTTCCATTGCTCTTCCATTTTCCATATCAGCTACGTCTCTACAACATTGTAACAAGTTTATTACAGCTTTCTCCAGACAAAATATGTATGCATATATGTATCATTCATGGACATGGACATAGCATGTCAGAAAATGAGAATGATAGGCATTTTATTAAGTAGATCCATTTCCCTCTGACATAATTATGTATCCATTAAGATTTACTACAAAGTAGTTTGTAGTAATATCCATAACAAGAGTATCGCTATCTCCT
>JAHZMX010001914.1:0-17307 GCA_027743895.1 Seira musarum | reverse complement strand
ATTTTAGAATTGAAGTCACATGAATGTACTACGTATATGAGTATTTTGCATTTTGTCTGGAAGAGCATCTGTCTAAATACATTTTAATTAAGGATGAACTACAATTATAGACCTTCCAGCGAATTTTGAAAATCGACGAACGACGTTTCTTAAAAACTGGATAATTAGTCTCAAATAATATTGCACTTTATTTTGCGGACTCTTCAAAACGCCGATTATAATTATGATGGAACATTTTACCATCCTAAATTCGAATTTGATCCAGGTGAAATTTGTAATTCAGTAAGTGTTGAATGTTTGACATGGTAAACTTCTGAAGAGGTCTCTTTACTAACAAAAATGGGGATTTTTTTGTAGTGTCATCCGGAGCGTTGGAAAAGGTTTTTTGTCTTCATACAATGGCCTGAGCCTGGAATCGTGAAATCCGTTTAGCTATCTCGTATCATCATCATGATTAATGACAATGAACATAAAAAAAGTCGGTCAATTCGATTTGTAAATACCAAAGTTCGCAAAAATCCCAAGCTAACAAAGAAAGTGCCGTAAAAGAAAGTTTCAGCTTCAAGCTTCCTGCTAGGGATTGTGTTTTTGTCTTCTTTTTTTTTTGCTTCCAAAATTCGTTTTTGCAATCTGGATCTGGATTGCATCTCATCTCTCCCTTTCTCTGTTAGATGCAGTGATGATGATGACCTACTTTTTCATCAAATGCATAAGGGCAGCGGCTGAAGCTGAAGCTGGCGTGCACGTTGTACATAGCATTTCTTCTATAAAAATGCATTGCATTTTGCATTTGTATGCTTTATAGTATTTTTAATCGATTCTTCTTTTGCAAAACATATAAATATCATCTTTACACATTTGTTCACACGGATTATGCAAGACAAAAGTTTATTTGTAAAAACAATGACTAACGCAAATCATTTTTTTAAAATCTTCATAAATCGTAATCCATTAATTAAATTAATCTAGCAAAATTCTGCATTGTTAAATCACGTGAGCCGTAGGTACATTCCTTTTCCATCCCTGAGCAATTTTCTCATCAGATACCATCAAATGACAACAATATGGAGACGAAATGAAGTAAACCTTGCGAATTGTGACCAAAATTAGAATCAGAACAGAGTAGGATTAAATGAATGAAAAAACGTGCCTAATCCTTTTTTGCATTTTGCACTACATTGAGCAAACTATGGAGACGAAATGAAGCAAACCTTGCGAATTGTGACCAAAATTAGAATCAGAACAGAGTAGGATTAAATGAATGAAAAAACGTGCCTAATCCTTTTTTGCATTTTGCACTACATTGAGCAAACAAGCGCCAGCCTAGCCATGCCACTCCCAACAAGCTCTTAATGTATTTTTTGCAAAAATCGCAAAAAAAAGTATTAGCAATGCTTTTTTCATGTTTGCTGTTTGTCTGCACTTCAAGCAAGTCATGTAGAAAGAAATCAATTCATCATCCATCATCGTCTTTTCTGATTTGCTATTTGCTACAAACAAAAATTGCGTGAGGGTCGAGTTAAGGAGTCGAGAGGCTCCCATCGGCGTCTCCTTCTCTCTAGAAAGAAATGAGAAGAGTCAGCCGTTACTCATGTGGTCTTTTCTCATACTTTTGCGGTGATAGTGATATGATATGATGTAATTTATGTATCTACGCAAAAAAAATTGCTCGTTTTTAAATAGCTGTAGAGTCAGGATATAACGGTCTTCCAAAGACAGCAAAAAAAGTCGCTTATTTCTAACGGACCTTATGGGGTAACTGGAGCAATTAGGATTGTTGGTTTTTCAAAGAAAGCAATTTTTATTTTAGACCGCTATAAAGAGATGAACGATTTTTGTAGTTGGGCCAAATTCGGCTGTACCGGTCCAGAGAAGCTGATATGCTGAGGCGGCCGTTACAAAATGCTCGTAAATTATCTTTAAGTTTACATACGATTTTCATTGATCAATTCGACATTGGCAAAGTTAATTCAAACTGTTTTTTATCTTTATCCAAAAGACTACTTTAAATGATGCCATTATAGCCAAATTCCACCATAAACGACTATTCAATATTGAATACCTATAAAATTACATGACTATTTTCATCTTCCTTTAAGCTTTTTACAGGATTACAGGATTATATATTCTAGAACGTGAACACAATTGAACAGACTTTGAGTTTGAGTGCATCGAGCTTTACTTTTTTTACTTAACCGAATACAAAGAAAAAACGGTTTTTGCTTGGCTCTAGTTCTATATGAATCATGTCATAGTCCTCATGTCTTCCATTTCCATATTTACATCATGTTCTATTCTCACGCGATGTGATACATACAAAAAAAAAACAGCTATAGCTCATTCACCACAATCTAGCCAGCCATTTAAAGCTTCTTCTTTTCTGGCCTTTTCGGGTTGATTGTGATTGTAAAGCTTAAGCTTAAATGAGAATATATCCATATTC
The DNA here is from genome assembly GCA_027743895.1 of Seira musarum. NCBI lineage: Eukaryota > Metazoa > Arthropoda > Collembola > Entomobryomorpha > Entomobryidae > Seira > Seira musarum. Next base: position 14,864 of record JAHZMX010001914.1, on the reverse strand, counting down.
CCTAAACAAAGTCCCAAAAAAGTGTATTGGAATTGGATTGGATACATGTTTACTTTTACTTGACTATGGTCGCCAGTCGCCTTCCTCATCATGATCATCATGTTCCATAAAAAGTTATTCCCCTATCACATGCAATAACATCAAAAGGAATTTCCAGTGTTTTTTTGGTGGACTTTGCTTTGCAGTAAGCAGAAGAGTAATAGTAATAGTAAATGTGGAGGAACTAAACAAACTTTTTAACAAAAGTGAGTAGCGAGGGAGTAAACACATGTGATGTGATAGATAAGTCAAGTCACAAGAGCCAAATCCTAGTTCTTCTACTCTACCTAAACCTACTATGTACATATATGCGCCCAATCACACTAATAATTAACTAGAAAAGAGCAATAAACTCACTCATGCATGTGAACTCAAAGCAGAGGAATTCCTTTTTCTAGTAAACATTACATTGGATCTATTTATTGTATTGTGAAAAGAGAAGATTCGCCTTTTAGAAAATAATTAAAATTTTAAATTTCTTGTGTGCACATCAAAAAAATAAAATTGAAGACCATCGACAATCGACATCGATTCAATTCTTCCAAAAAAAAAGTATTTTGTGCTGTTTCATCCATCTGCCACAGTTTCGTGTGCTGGAATTTTAGTGCCTTTTTTATTCGCAATTTCAGTTAAATCTTTTTTTTTATTCTGCAAACGTGTCTATTCTGATCGTGTCATCCGATAAAGGCCGCCTTGGTTCAATTGTTCATTTTCAATCGGAAATTCATTTTTTTTTATTTCTTCCCAAGGAAGCACTTCAAATGTGCTAATTGAGAACGTCTGCTCCTCCTACTCCTGCAACTTCAGTTTGCAAAAATTACAAATTCAAATGTGCGACAGAAGCCTTCTCACACCAAACAAGACAGTTATATTCATGTTACATCATCCTAATTTGAAGAACCTTTTATGAGAATTCATCGTCGTCTCATGTAAATGAATGTCTACGCGTGTGTGTAATGTGCAGTGCATTAGGCTAAAAGTCATTTTGCCAAAGATCGTTCGTGCCATTTTGTGGAGGAGTCGATTGTAATAAAATACACATGTCATGACAGTTATGTTCGTTTAGGTACCTGGTCTGGTCTGGTTGAAGAAATAAATGATATTTCTATCATGTGATGACGAACAGATGAGGTGATGTGTTTTGTCTTGTTTGATCTGTTGCAATTGTAATTGCAGTCGTAAGAAGAAAAAAGTGAATGTTTCATCTTATTCACCTCACCTGCACATAAAAACAACAATAGCAATACTCCCAAAAGGAGCTGATCAGAATCTGAATCAGAAGGCTGAAGGAAAAAAATTGAAGGTGAGTACAAAATAGGTATAGTCTCATGTTCTAGACATTTAGCATTTACTATTTATTTTGTAGTCGCGCAATACAATACAATACAATAAGTAATTTTTATGCTGGAGTTGAGTGTGCATTCACATTCTCACATGGGTTGATGGGAATGGAGTTTCTTAGAAAAAAACTCCAAATTGAGTATTATTTTTCCTAAATGAATTGGATATAGTTCGTAATCGGATAGGATTTCCACTCAAGTAATTTGAGTAAGCTAGATTAGATTTTGCTGGAAGAATTATTTCTGGAAAATTGCTGAATGCAGATATCATTAATGAGTCGAAATCAGTTAAAGTTGATCAAGTGCAATGCAATGGCAATGTTAAGGTTTTTGTCCAATCCTAATCCACATGGACGATAAAATGTGGAGGTGTTATACGTGTGCTTAGGTTGGCCCATGGATGTGGCTTTGTTAATGTAATGGAATGTGTGTTAAATTCAGTGAATACTATACCTACATTGAAAAAGCGGTCAATATTTTCCTGGAAAAGTAAAAAAATCCATTTCACAGCCCAGATGATTTTATCCATAACGTTACTTATGTGCTGTGCTGAACAAGCGAAGTGGAAAGTGGAACTGGACTGGAAATGTAGTTGTACATATTTGTATTGTAGTGGATAAGGGAAAAGTAAAGAAAAATTAAGTAATTTCCATTTGTGTCGGACTCGTGTTCTTTTTTGTGCTTGTGCACGTAAGCATGACCGATTCTAATTCAAGATTATGTTATGTCCTTAGCTATGACTTCTTTTAAAAAGGTGAAATATACTTTTTTGCGCTGCAAAAACTTATGCAAAAATAAATGCATTACACCGCGACCGACGATGGACTAATTTTTATTGTAGGAGAGTAATTCCAAATCCCATTCCCCTCCCAGATTCTTTCCATAAAATATATAGTGTAATGCTTGCTCAATTTTTTTAATCAGTTCATTTTAAAATTGACTAAAAATTGTGATGAGTTTTGAAATTAATTTTGTGTTCATTAAAATACTGACAGTGAGAAAGTTAGTTAGTTGATAACATATCAGCCTTTGACCTTAAATAAAGCTCAATAGTGACAAAACTATCTTAATTTACAATTAATTGAACTACCAAAAGAATTTATTCTAGATTTGAGCTTTTTAGTTTGAAATTCGTTTTTTAAAGTGATGAAAGTATTTTAATTGAACCATATCTCTAAAAAGAAAATTAATTGTATCTTATCTAAAAATCTAAAACTAAACTATTTTATAACGGAAGGAAGGTGCAGGTGCTGCAGTTCTAGATGATGTTGATTGACAGGCAAGAAAATTTGTAACCTTATCTTTTGGAATACCTTTGTCGTGAGTGTGACATTTTTTTATTGCAAAAAAGTGCAAGTGATCAACTTCGCTTCAATTTTTTTTTGTTTTCTCAAACAGCCATTGTCATTGTGCTCGTGTTTAAACTTCTGCCACATTTCATTTGCAAAATAAATTGTCAACTTTTGAAGACGATGAAAATCAAAGAAATTGTGTGTTTAAGTTTTTGTTGAACTTGGAAATAGCTTGAAGTGTTGACTGAAAGAAGACTATCAATCAGGTCGGTCTAGCTTGGGTTTAGAGGTAGGTATTTGTGAAGTGAATCATTCGTGAAAAAAAATCATGTGACAAATCTCATTAATATTTTCAAACTCACTCTGACTTGACTAGTAGAAGTAGAGCCTTTACTGGTTTAGTTCGTCAGAGCGAATGGGTGTATGAGCCAATTTTTTCCTCATTTGTTTTCTGCAGAGTGACTGTATCTTCGTTTTTATTTGCCAATTTATGTTTTCGGTGAGTTTTGTTTTTCACTGAAATGGTTTTATGATGCGATCGTGATCTGTAAGTTTGTATGTAATTGCCAAATTGTGTTTAACTTAACGAGATTTAAAAATTCTTGAAGATGTGAATGGAATGGTAAGAAATAGGCAGGACTTAAGGAAATTTGCTTCATTCAATGTTTCATAATACAGTTCAAAATACCGACAGTTCATAAACACGACTCCTTCATGGGAGGAGATTTTTGATTCATATTAAACTATTGCAAATAGCAGCGGCAGCTTTATAAATTGTAGCAAACCGGGAATTTGCATTAATGACAATTTTTGATTCCTCAGCTTCCAATATAGTGAATTTTATGTAGTTCAAAAATGTCAAACTAGATGAAACATTGAAAAATGTTTAGGGGTTTCACATAGCAGATCGAGTTATCAAAATTCCTACACATTAATTTAAAAAATTGCCATTTACATAGCTTTACTGGATAATTAATTGCGTAATAACAAAAGGGATCCAGCAAAATTGTTCTTCTTTTAATTAGGGTTTCCCACTTCGATTCTTCGATTTTAATCTATGCCACATCATAATCTGATGAGTTTATTGTTTCAACTACATTAACGCCTAAATCCGTTACATTTAGTGTTACGAAATTTCAATGGCGTCCATGATTACACTATTACTCTTCTGATGCTCAAGCGGTATCTATTTTCTTATGAAAACAACTTTGATTTGTAAATTCCCAATTCTGGCTTTGCATTACAAAACATGAAAATGCAAAATCCTGCAGACAATTAAACTCAAACCACGCTGGATTTTAAACTATGATATGATATGACTTGGCTATGATATTTCATTTGGTTTTTTAGTAATAATTCCGTTATCAAAACCATCTTCAGTGAAATTTCTATAAAATTATTTGCCCGGTATATCGAGCTTTGACTAATTACTGTCTCGAGTCCATGTCCTCCTAAATGAGGTTCACTTGTCCTTCTGCATCTCATACGGCTTTTGCCATTTAATTTGCCAAAAAAAACCAAAACGCATGCATGTGGATTTGGATTGTAATTGTATTGCGGTTTTAACGCTTAAACACAACTTGAATGCTTATGCGTTCGCCCCCTGCAAAGAGTATCATATATCATGTGTTATGTTCACTTCACGCCATATCATTTTAATCAACATCATCATCATCGTCGTCACCAAACTATCCAATGCCAAAGAACACAAACACAGAAAACGCTTGCCTTGTCAATTGTCAACATCATTTTAATGCTTACTCACAATTACAATTACAAACCGCACCGCAATCAGATCAGAGCAGACCACGCCAGGCCAGACTTACTTGTTAGTTAGCTCACTCATACACATTCCACGCAAAAATTATTTCACCGTATTCCCATGTGTATGTGTAAAGCTGGAATGCATATGTGCAATCATTTCATTTCTGCTCATACCAAATTTTGCAAGATTTACCAAAGTTGTGAATAAGCATAAGCGGAGATGCGAATCGTATTGGGTTTTAATGGACAGGTGGATTGGGCATTTTTCTAAAAAAGCCGGATGTAAAATTGAAATGAGTACAAAGCAATTTCTATGAATCAAGAACGTGCGACAAAAATTGAATCAAGCAGGGAAACCCGGAAATCATTCGCGTACAGATAATGTATTTGATAGCGTACATATTGCATACTAGAATTTGTACTGAATGAATTTGTTTTAGGTAAAATGGGTTTTTGAGTAAAAAGCAGATCAAGTCTCGTTTTAATTTTTAAGGCCATGGATTTCGTCAAAAAAAATGGCCACTGGGCATTATGGCCAACTAAAAATAACATTGCTCTCTCAAATGAAAAAAGAAATGTGGACATTATAAATTCTGACCACTAAATGAGGCGGTCACTAACTCAATTGACCGGGAAAAATTTAAAATGACAATCTTCAAATAAGCCCATTCTTCACCTAAAACTCGGGTCGCGTTCGAAAGATCTGCATTGGATGAGTCTGAATGTGTGAATGGATAATGATGTCACTTTTTCAGTGAAACTGCCAAGCGAAAATGCTGAGCAACATTGACAAAAAACACTGATACTATTTCATGCAAAGCATGTTTCAGTAAGTAGGTATTATCTCCCAACATCTGCGTCCAAACCAACCTCCTCTGTATTTCTTAATAGTTTGGAAAATTCATTTGGAAATTCATTATGTATAACATTTAATGGTTGCTCATAAAAAAATCATCCTCTTTTGCTTGCATTTTTATTTGCACTTCTTTATGCATAGGAATGAATAGGAATAGGAATACCACGTATTTTTCTGTCGGTTTATTGCCATTCCAATTTTCAGTTGCAACTTAATTCCAAATGGTACATTTGTGCACACGTCTTCTTCTTGTGATGCGATTTTAATTGTAATTTCTTTAGTGAAGAAGCTCTAAAAACAATTTGCAAATGTTTATCTTCTTCTCTATTTGTCTTTGTGGAGTTTTGAATATAATGAGGGGAGGGATGGGAGGAGTTAGGGAATGCGAAATAATCCTTCCTAATAATAATTAGAAGAACATACAACGTCATATTGGAAAGCTACTACAGAAGGAAAAAAGTAAGATTATTAGCTCATTGTCAAAAAACATTGAGTTTTGAGGAATATGGAAGTCTTGTTATCACAATCACAATCGTCATCGTCATTATTGTTTGTTATCTAATTAGTTCTTTCGAAACATGCGACGTGTTTTGTGCTTGTCTCGATGAGTTTGAGTTGCAAGAAGTGTGTTTCGAGCTGATCATGAGGCAAAATGAAAACGCAATATGTAAAAGTATGTAATGTGATGTGATGAGACGTTTAGAGCCAAAGCAAATAGAAAAGGAAGGAAGTAGAACACAAAAAAGAATTCCGCGAATGATATTCAATTTCTTGAATCTTGAATGAAGATAATTGCAAATTGGAATATGTAATCAAGGAAATCATCTCATCTCGACATATTTTTTTAGTTGACTGTAGGAATTTTTTATAAGGTATCTGCTAAAGTTTTTACGAATATTGGCCTAATAATTTTATACTGATCTATTGCCCCTTCAGTTTGGTCACTGATTTTGTTCATGTGCCGGTAAACCAGTTAAGTTGCCAAAATATCATAAGTGGAGGAGGAGATGTGTCCATGCCTAAAACGACTAGATTTAATTTTGCTAAATATATTAGTTGGATCAGAAGATCATATCAGATGAATTTTAAAAAGGGATTTTAGTGCTTGGGTTATTGAATGAGTGTTTTGCGCTTTGCATGTAAGTCAGTTGAAACAATTTCAGGTAGCTCTTGAACCACTCGATGATCAATTTGAGCTGATTTAGTTAAACAAGGAATTTGTGCCATTGATAAAAATCTCATCTCAATTCGTTCATAATTGATTTATCAAAATCAAAGTTATGTCGATAGGAGAAGCCGTACTAGTGATATTTCCTAAAGTTAATTGTATAAATGCTTTGCATGCCGAATGCAAGAGGAAGATAGGAAGCGACTTTACTTTATGTGTACAAAATTGAAATGGATCGCAATCGAATTCAATTGAAGCTATGTATGTACCTAAAAAGTATGCACTTAAGTGTGGTTATCAGTAAATATGTGGTCAAAGCCAAATAAATAGGTTACTTAATGTCCCTAAATAAAGTCAACCACAGATATAATTGAAGAGTCAGCAATACACAAATGAATTAAATGTAATTTAATGCTGACGTGCATTAATTTTCTATGAATGATTCACAATATCCTCTCATAAAACTGATTACAAAATGTTTTCATTTTTTTACAGGTTTATCACTCACCAAAGGATAAACACATCATCATCTTCACCTGACCAAAAACGGAAGTTACTTCATGAATTACCTGTTCGTGGATAATTCAATCAAGATAGTAACATATCCAACGCTTGAACTTCTTCAGGATTTTGTGGAAGGAGAGAAGTCGTAAAAAAATCTAGTAAATACTGGATCATAAGGAGGAAAGGCGCGAGTGCCTATAAGCTCTCGTAAAAATTACCAGTCCCAAGTTTTATAGTCCCTCAGGTACAGTCAATTTCATAATTTTTATTACATTTTATAAGCTCAATAGGGAGCCCTAATATCAAGATTCCTTCATATCACAACACTTCTTGTGCTTGTACTTGTCTTGTCAAGCATTCAAAAACTTCTTCAAAAGATAAGTATCGCAATATTGCCAATTGCAATAAAAAAAAGAAGTGAAGGAGTGAAGAAGAAAATTTGCGAATTGCTCGTGCCAAAAGACGAAAGCACGTGTTCAGTTACCTAATGTATTATTTTCCCATTGCAAATCTCAAAATCACGGATTCATTTGCCAAGACATTTTTTTCCAAGAGAATTTAAATAGGCATAAGAAAAACAAAGGCCAAGCCAGACCGGGTGAAAAGTATTTATTGTGACAATAATTTGAAATAAACTGTCATCTACATTACTTTTTACAAGATTTAAAAAAATACAATCTTTTTTGTTAAATGTCCTCCCCTCTTCACTTATCCGTTATTACATTGCAGTTGAGCTAGGCATTTTTTATGATGCTTCGTAAAAAAAAGTGCGGCATGTCTTGTGTTGTGTCGTGTCCTATTTTTAGCTATTCAATGCCACATGAATGAAGGCAGTAGGAATAGGAAAGAAGATAAAGTATACATGAGTGAAACAAGAAGTTTAACTTGGAGTTTACGTTTGGAAAAGATATCCCTTCCCTCCATTTCAAATCTTAAAAAAATGTCGCAGTGGGTTTTAAAGGACGGATAAATCTATTGGGCTGGAATTTAAATAGGGAATTTCCTTCGCATTTTGCGATGGCGGATTTACAGGTTAAATCAGTGATTTTGGATTAATTGCCATTAGTTCAGTTTTAAATTCGTGCCTAAAATCCTTCGAAGCCAGTCCTGTGGCTAAACCCGTACATTACCCAACATTTTTCCACCCGTTTTCCAAAATGGTTTTCCAAAATTTAAAAATTTCTGCAAAACCATTTTAAACTCTAAAACCCCTTGTCTTTTGCTATCTCTGTAAATCCGTATCTGTATTCAAATTAGACATGCCTGAGCAGCGCATAATCACATACACAACGCTCCAAGATACTCCAGTCCGGAAACGAAAAAAGAAAGAAAAGACAAAATAGATCTCGAAGAAATTACCCTCTTGGTCTTGTTGAGTTGAGCTTTAAATTTAAACCGTATGTACTTATTCCTCACATTTCTCTGCAGTTTCACAAAGATTTTCGGGAAGTTGGAAAAAAGCTGATGCGGTATAATTATTTCAACAAGGAACAAAACACGCCCTATAAATATGTGCATCAAATGTAAACATTCGAATTCTAACTTCCTTATTGACTACTTAAGTATTGACGGTTTGGTTGAGTTCATTTCAGTCAGTCAGTGAGAATATTTTTCCACATCATAAAGATTGACATGTTTCGGAGAAGATGAGCTGAAAAAAAAGATTTTCACATGATCATGATCATTAAGTTTTGGCTTGACATCCCAAAAAATTTTGCAAAGATGAAGCAAGCAAGCAAGTGAACAAGTTTTTGTGGTTTCAATTTTCAATATTGCAAATTGTGATTGTGAGAAAGAACGAAATGGAAACTGCAACGAATGCATTTATTTTTTTGTGCTGCGTTTTGCGTGAAACTCGTGAAAGATTTGCGTAAATCGATTTCTCATGGTTTTGGATGTTAAGATCTGCTGAGTGGCTGGATTTGATCCATACTCTAAAACAAGATAGTGAAGTGAAAGCTCGATATACCGGAATCTACTTTTGCGCATTGTGGAATAGTATTTCTACTAAATCCAAACCAATTAAACCTCTGGACCATTTCTATCTGCATGAATTATTTAAGTCACGAACTCGTCCTTTTTTAACTTTAGACCTCTTACTCTGCTTACTAATTTAATGCTTAATATTCGTCACGTTGACTTCATGACTTTTGTTGGACGATGAATAGTTAAGCCGTTACAGAAAATTAAAACAATTTCATCGAGCTTTTTTACACTTTCCTTATTCTTACAATCACAATCTTTTAATCCAATTATTTGCAGAATTAACATTTAAACATGATGAGTGAATGTGAAGCGTTGTCCCCAAATTAGGCTTGAGAATGACGACTACTTTTTCTAATATTTTAGAATGAATTTGAAAAAATACAATTGGAAATCGTTGCGGAATTTGCGGAATATTGAGAAATCGTTTACGAAATATTTTATGTAGAATTCCATTACTGTTTGAGTGACGTATTAGTTAAAGGATTAATGCGATCTGATGGAATCTAGAAAATTCATTTCTTCTTGGAAATCAGGAGTCGACCGATCGCTCCTTCATTTTACACATATTCTCTTGATGAATTGTTGATGATGAATTCGTTTGAGTATTCATGTGCTATTCTTTTCTATAAAACCAACGGACGGTATATCGAGCTTCAACTATTTTAGCTCTCTTCAATGGAGAATTGCTTTTGGCTAAATTGCTAATTATGCATTGGAATGAAGAAACGGAAACGTGCAAAGTGCATGTGCAAATCAGAATAAAAAAAGAAACCGTGCAGTAGTGTTTCATAATGAGAAAGAGAATGTGATTGCAAGTTGTGAATCGGGAAAAGGTTGATGGTGTGGATTGGATTGTTAGTGTGGCGAAGCTTGAAAGGCTTGGAAAGTGTTTTGATTGGAAATGTGCTCAAGTGTCATTTTTGGTAATTCCAGATTACTTTCATAAATTTTATTTAAAATGGTTAGCATTGGCATTATGCATTGTCCATCCGCTCAACATTACGTTATTTTACCAATCCTTTAATATTGTGGTGCATATGCAGCATACTTCCGGTTCTGCATTTTAAGCAAACATTGCATAGGTAGTTAAACTCAAGGCTTGATAGAAGGACTGAAAATCCGTTATTAATTTCGCAGAACACAACGATTCGTTAGTTAATTATAAATCCGTCGTGGATTATCCAGATGTAAAATTATGTGAAATTTAAATGATGTGCATTGAAGTGTGCTCAGGAAAATCAAATCCGTAATAAAATATGATTTCAATGCAAAAATCGCTTCTTGAGATTTGTGATGCGATGGAAGTATTTTAAAGAAAATCCTTTAACAAAACCTCGGAACAATAGGAAATCTGCTATTGAACGCTCTACACCAAATAGTTTGTCATCTCGAATTTTGAAAGCCGCGTAGATGGTTGAGCTGCAAAACACTTTAATTATGTATCTCATATCTCCAGTTGAATGAAATAACTAGAAAGTGCGTTGGTTAGAATTTTTGAAAAGCGTCAGATTTTTTTCTCTGTAAATCCTGATGAAAATGACAATTTATGATTAAAATACTAATTTTGTTTAATAATTTGTCTGTTGCAGATGCTCCCCTAGCGGAAAAGCTGGCTTCGTCAAGGGGTCAGGGTGATTCTGCTATTATTGCACCACAGCAGCACCAACTCTCCACCAGGGGGAAGCAGAAGAATGAGGCGGAGGAAAAATATGAGAACCGGGACAATTACGTAGCAGACGATGATGATCTTAATGACCTCGATATAGAGAAGAAAAGAAATCGCTTAAACATATCAGATTCGATAGGAGAAGAGGAGCAGAATCACCAAAATCCCCGCCGGCCCACAAACTTGTCTTCCAAAATTTCCTCTAAGTCATCGCAGTCCCCCTTCGAAAGCTGCAAAGAGTTCCTCGCGAATGCCGGCAAGTCAACTTATATAGCTCAATCACAAAATCAAAATCAGAAGATTTCGTCTAGTCGGAGTGCGGCCAACTTGAAGTCGTGCTGTTTGGTGGAGGAGAAAGCTAGCTTGACAGATGTTCATTGTGGTGCCTCATCGGGGAGGAAACTTGGAGAAGATTTGCTAGAGGACGAAGTAGAAATCGTCAGTTTATTGGAAGAACAAATACCCAAGTATAGGTTACGGGCTGATACGCTCACGCAATTTTCAGGTGAGTCATGAAATGACAGAAGGAATGAGGATGGAGGTTGACAAAGCAGAAATGAGGTGAAATTAAAGCGAATTTGATTTTTATTTGGAAAAAATATAAATCAAATTAGGAATTAAGCGATTAGAGGGGTGTCGTTTATCCGAAAAAATTCGGTATCTTATCGTTGTCATTTTTTTAAGTCCGAAGTCAACAGATGAATCCAGCGAAATTATTGTACATCTTTTCTTCGTGGTGTTCTTCTTAAAATCCGTTAGAACGTCGATAAAATCAGTCAAAATGAGTTTTAAATCGAGAAAATGAATAAATAGTCAAAAGTTATTATTTTGCGTATTATTGTTTCGTAACTACTCAAGAAGGCTCTATTGAACCGTCCCAAAAGTAATGAATTAAATCACAATCGATTGTTTAATATAATAATACTCAACACTCGTCTTCTTTGATATCTAATTTCCAGCCAGAAAATGGGTGGAAGCAGTTTAAACATATTATAGTGTCGAACACCATTGGCATGGACTATAGAGCGTTTTTTTTAATTCGCTAACTCCATTATAAAGCAGTGAATTTTAATGCAATTTTGACCGTGGACTATTAACAGTTTCCCATATTTTACTAATCCAGTGACTAATTAAATCTATAAAATCATAGGGTATGTAAAATTCCGTAATGATTCTGCTCACCCCGCAAGAAAACTGTGTACCGAATGTAAGAAAACTGTCTCGCATGAGGGAGACAAATCAAATCCGTTATAATTTTATTTTAATTCTGCTGTGCCAACTTCTATTTTAAGTAGAACTACAACATTTTTGTAATAACAAAATGAAGACGCGACATTAATATTTTGTGCTTAATTATAATTTCCAGGATACTCCAACGAAGATTTTGTGGGCATTCCATATCCAGTTCTTAAGGATTTTAGCCCTGTTACTCCAGAACAGGCTTATTTGACGTTAGGATATTTTCGTAAGTCTAGAAAACAATATACAGTGGAACTTCTGTAAGAACAACTTACATTATTGCAATATCGTCACTGACTGAGATTTCTAATCAAATTTTCTCAAAGAAAAAAATGCGCGAGAGTTAAATCTTCTTGAGTACATCCCTTTGAGAACGTTTAAATTTTTAATTTGCAATAATTACCTTAAAGTTAAAAACAGTCTATAAAATGCAAGAACGGAATGACGGTTCATTTACCTGTGTTAGTAGCAAATTCTTTTTAAACCTTAATTTCATTGCCGTCGCTCGCTTACTATGTTGCCAATTTTAATTAGTGTCCAAGTTGATTATAATTCATGCAGAGTTGGAATTTCCGATATGCAGGCAAACAAGAATGAAAGTTGTTTTTAGAAAAGTTCCATTACATTTATAGATGAGTACATAATACCTTTCTCATATCCTCGGTCGTGAATTTCATTTTGCTTAAGTAAATGTCCAAAGTGTGATCGTGATGTCAGTGATGTGATTTGATTGGGCTGCTGTTAATGACTAAAAGCTGTGACAGAAGTAGACAGTCTTTCCCTTAAATTAACCAAAAAACCGTCATGCAGTCCAGTCCATCGCCAAAGACATATATTTTTGCATTGTTCATGTTCATGATCACGTTTTCTTTATTTTGGTTGGAAAATACGAGAAAAATGTTGTCCCATTGAATTTGCAAATGTTTTTCTTATCGGTAAATAACTTGTACGGACATTCGAAGGACATTCATGAATAATCCCCATTCGGGTACATGAGATTAGCAAAGAATGTACCTCAACTCACTCAATCATGAAAAATAAGTAAAAGGGAAGATAGATTTACATGAATGAAGTCATGTTAGCATCATCATCTCTTATTCTACCCAGTCACAGTCCAATTCAATCCAGTCCAGTTTTGGTCTGCTATTCTGCTAATTGTAAGCTCACGATTGCGATTGTGACAAAAACAAGAATTCTTAAAGGAACTTTTTATGGATAAATAGATTTGTCTTTGCAATGTAATTATAAAGTGTAAAATTGGAATGAGTGAGTGCATTCGCCAGCATTTGCTTGCTCACCTTATTGTTAGCCCTAAAAAGTAGAGTTTGTAGTTCGAAGCCAATTGAAAGAGTACGGAACGTAGCGCAAATTATTAGTGCAAGAGATACATCGGAATCCAATTTCATAATGTAATGAAATGCAATTTAAAATGGTTAGTGTTTCTATCAAACGGATATAGCCCAGCTAAGATTGAGACACGGTAGTCCAGCGAAATTGCTAACAGTTTCACAATCAGATTCAGTTTTAAGTGGGTGTGATCTTATTCCAAATGAATTAAAATTTACATATGGATGGCGTCCGTCGTTTTAAAGTTCACTCGTGATTAATTTTGCCAATTTGCCTGTGTATTTATATCAAATCCAGTATCCAATGGATCAATTACGAATTGGCTGTGTTCCGTGAATGTGTTAGTGTAACTTGGTTTGTTCAGTGTGATACTGTTGACTGTTTCCCCACCTTTTTCAATTTCTAATCTCTTCTTCCACATTTGCCAATAAATTTAAAGGTTAGAAATAGTCATTTGCGTCATTTCTATTAATATTTATTGCGTGAATACGTTAATCTGGATTTTCATAAGAGGGAAAATTGTTTGTATGTTTGATGATTGATTAAAAAGATTAACGGATTACGCGAAAAGAATCTGTGTGCAAACATGTACATGATTATGAATTTGAATGTTGTTCGGGTAGATCCGTTAGATCTCCATATGATTATTTAGGGGAAAATTCATTTAATCTAAAGTCATCGTTTAAATTGAATTTCCGGTCATAAATAACCTTTAGATTTCGAACTGTTTCATGAAGTCAAACCGATGATTTAGTACGCTCCTCCTGAATTGATTTCTTGCTAATGGGAATCCAAAGTTTGTGTAGATTTTTGCTTTTTTTGTGTTTAAGAATAGCAAGCAAGCATGTTCCATTTCCATCCATAATATTTTCTTATCCAACGGTCATGGTTCTGCTGACTAGACTGACGATGAGCTTGGAACAACAAATCACTTTTTCTCGCTGTCGTTTTAAGATAAAATCGGAGGTTTATAATAAGCCATATAAAACAAAAGCCACTATAAAAATGACATTACCTCTTATTTGTACTTTGATAATGAACCTGTGCGATCAATCATTCTGTGAAAGCCGAAACATAACATTAACATTGATAGGATTACTAGGGGCAGTAAGGAAGCCATAATTGAGCCACATGATAAGCTCTAGTTCAGCTTGTCTCTTGAACTCCTGTAATTCGAGACGCCTTTTCCTACATCAATCCTCATTCATTCTAATACGGATAGGATAAAAACGCTCCGACGCGACGGAGTGATATTCATATTGGAAGTGAACGTACATGAGTCAAAGTCATAAAAGTGCTAAACCCTCATCCATTTAACCCTAGAACGACTGGTGTATGTCACACAGCGTGACATCAAAAGTTTTTCTTAAGAAAAAATCTTCTAAGTTGATTATTTCACCAAAAAACCTTCGGGTATTCTTCTAATATACTTAATTGCATCATATTAGCACAAAAAATTAAATTTTTAAAGTTTTCAAATTTAACATTGTGGAGATAGGCACCATCTCACCAGAGATGGGACATCATGTCGGTTACCAAACCCGGTGTTCGGAAAGACAATATTGGGTTGGAGTGTAATGGCATTATGATGCAAAGAAAACTTTGACCAACCCAAAGCCATTTGCTCATAATAGCATATATGCTAATAATAGTTTCTACAGAT